>OY735203.1:63753820-63856320 GCA_963457665.1 Thysanoteuthis rhombus | reverse complement strand
AGGGCTTCATTCATCAATAGGGTGCTAGTTCTCACCCACCCTACATAACGAGTTGTAGTCTCCGTCCCGATGATATTCAGCATAGGAAGCATTAGAATTTTTACCAGCTGTAGAGAACAAACAGCCGTCATTTTCCCACCAAAATGAACAAATGTGTAGAAAACTATCTTCTTATAAACTATAGGAAATTGATTATTATTTTTAGATTATAAAGCATGTATATTTTTGAACTCACTGATATGCCATTAGACGTACGTATATTTTTAGCAGGAGTTCCTTAAGATAAGAAAGTTATTTCAACGGTTCTTTTAGTCTGAAAAGGTTGAGGAAGGCTATGTTACATATTCTTAAAGTAGCTTCCCTTGGACAATGATCAGAAATCTCTTTGCACAGACTAGTTTTGAGTTTGATTTTCTCTGCTTCATTTAGTTGTCCTGTACCAGATTAAACAACCCATTTCTGAAGTCTTGGAGAAGGAACCATTTTGGTTTTGATGGTTAATGTTTACATGTCGTCTATGTATTGTTTTATTCTGGAGATTAGTTCGTAATTAGTGATGGTTCTTTTAACACACATCTATGGTTGATTTGATTGTTAATTAGGAGCAATATTTGCAAACAAAAATTATGCTGAGAAGTACATTTTTCTGTAGAATAAACCCAGTATACCACCATGAATTAATTATAGGATCAAAGGAAAATTATTACTATTATTATACACTAAAAAGTTAGGATATAATGCTCTCTCCATCACACAATGGATATAGAAAAGAACTTTTCATTACTCTTTTGAAATTCTCTCGTTTGGCGAAAGCATATAAAAGAAATTTTCATCCATTTCCGAGTTATTAAGTGCAAGAGATAGATTGAGTTTAGTCATATTAATTGACATCATAGCTTGGCTTCTATACATCGTACCGATTACATACCAATAATCATTTCACTTATTTTTGATATTCTGTCGTCTAGCAAAAGCATATTTAGAAAATCTTTTCTCGTTCCAGTGATACAATGAAATGACTTGCTTCAGAAAAAAAAAACACCATAATTAAACAACTGATAAAACCGCCACATTCGTCGCGTTATGAATCTTGAAATAATGGGCGATCGATTGGTGAGAATTGTTTGTTTTTATTTTCATTAGTTTTCGATTTATTTACATGTGTGGGTTTTCGTATCTCTGAATGTCCCCAACCAGCATTGTGCAAGCATCTGCATGTCGACGTATTGAGAAAAGAAAACTTCTTCCTGGTGACTTTTGCAGCGAGTATTTGGTCAACTCCAAATAACATTAACGTCCAAAATGCACTCAATATCAATACTTGAACAGAGAAGGTTGAGTATATATATATATATATATATATATATATATATATATATATATATATATATATATCAGCTCCATTTTCTTTAATTGTTTATTCTATTTACGTTGTCTAGACTAAACGATACTTTCACCGTGTAATAACGGGAAATCATTTCAAAAAGAGCTTAAAATAACATCATGATATAACGCAACTCATAATTGTTTCTGTCGTCTTATATATCTATTTTTAAATGATTTATATAAATATCCCATAAATAACAAAACAACACGGAAATATCCCCATTTTTCCCTCGACCTCAAATATACAATCAGCAAACTCCCTGTGAACCGCTGAAAGTTTCTCTCTGAATTTAAAGATGGTTGACTCTCGCCCAAATGTGCCGAAACATGCCCACAGAATAATAATAAAAAAAAAATTGAGAAGTAATATCTACTTTCTCTTTACCTTCCAATTGTCACTTTTATCAACACTCTGTCGGGTCACTTAACATCCCCAATAAACACACACACATACGTATATATATATATATATATATATATATATATATATATATATATATATATATATATATATATATATATATATATAAATGTACAAATCAATAATTCAATATATGATATTTATTTCATAAAAGTGCTCGAAACAAAAACATTTACCTAGAGTAGAGCTTAAAATATGATGAAATATAGATTCGCTAAACGCTTGTGTTTCTGCCCCTCGGGCTTCTTCACATAAGACATGCAAGAGGCAGAAACACAAGTACACATTCATTATTTCATTTTATATATATATATACACACACACACACACACACACACACACACACACATACATATATATATATATATATATATATATATATATATATATATATATATATATATATATATATATATATATATATATATATATATATAAACAACATTAGTGCCGGTTTTATACAAATCTGTGACTACATATATTTGTGATCAGCGTACGTACAATCGACATTTTTTCAAATAATTTTGAGCCAAGAAATCCAGCGGCGTATTATCAACAGAAACACAATAGATATACATATTTTCATACATCATTGTATATGAGGGATAATGCATTTTTTATTCCAAATCGAATCTCAATCAGGGTTGCGGATTATCTATGGTGGCGGACTAATACAGTGAAATACATTATATATATTTATATTCATAGTCTCAGATGCATGTATTTTACATATATACATATAAACTGTGTTCTGGGGTGGTCCATTTGTACACATACGTACACATCTTGAATCACTTGGTTATTGTGTAATTCACGAATGAATGAATTTACTACTTAGCAACAACTTTAATATTGAGACCTGAATTCTGACCCCTAGACGGGACTCAAACATCATCTTCAACCGGGTTCTGCATCGAATACTTTCTCTCTTGTTCCTCCTTTTCCCCATGGAAATATAACTGTTTATTATACAATTTTATTCTATAGTTGCAACCGATTTTATAAGTACAACATTTAACAATGCTGTTCTTTAGTTGGGCAATTGTGTATTTACAAGCATCTCTAATAAAACACCCTGAGATTTCCCAAGTCGCTTATCGGGCCACATTTGCAAAATGACATGGGTATTTACAAAACATTCACACATCTACTTGTATCTGGCACCGGATTTATCCTGTGGCCTAAAAAATATATAATGCATCCGGTTCTAGGGGCGTGTCCTCATATCTGCAGCTCCCCATCCCACTTGAAAGGGGAAGGGTCAGGTTCATTGCCTGATGCCTGGGGTTTCCCCAAAAGGCAAGTACCGACAAACCTTCTAAAACCACCAACGCATATGCATGAAGGTCCATACACCAACTTCGACCTTGTATCGAATTTGTCCCTGTGAGAGGCGAATAAATTTCATATACGTCTCTAAGACCAGAAAGTGTCATTATGCAAAGCCTGCCTCATCACTGGCTTCGCTCGTATCTCCTGGGTCTTCATTGACATCTCTTCAGGGATCTCAGTTACACGATGCCACTAGATTCGGGATGATCAAGTAAGGGATCGTTATCGTCTAAAAACTTCAGCCAAGTCGGCGAGCCAAATTCCTTATGTCACTAAGCACAACCATCTTTTAAAAAAAACCTCTGTCAAGTTGGAAGATGTCTATTTTTTTCACTGGTGTCTGTTTGTGTATATGTCTGTCTATTTGTCAACCTATCTGTTTGTTTGTCAACAAAATATCTCCAAAGGTTTTCAAAGAATTTGAATGGAATTTCCTGGAAGGGTAAGTCATCGGGTAAAACAGTTAGTGGGTTTGGGGCCGGATCCAAGTATTCTCTCCGATTGTGAGATTCTTTTCCATTCTTTTAATCCATTCACGTATACACTCACGTTTGTCCATATATCTCTCTATATAAATTTTGGGGGAGGATTCAGGAATTTTATACTGTTGCATCCCCGTCATCGTAGCATTATTTCTTATTTCCCTTCTTCGTTGTAATTTCCTTCTCTTTTCCTTCTTGCAATATACTCGTTCGCTTTCCTCTCTCTCGTTCTTTTTAACTACTTCCAGGCGCTAATCAGAGTATTGTATGTGTAAGTATTCAAACTCAGGGGAAACGCTGTTCAAGCTCTCAACAACATTAATATCGTACTTGAAAGCTCAATCATACTGCCAAAAAATTGATGAAATGCATTCAAAATTATCAAGAAAATATCGATCATCATCATCATCATCATCATCAGCAGCAGCAGCAGCAGCAGCAGTAGCAGCCTGTTAGCGTCCGTCGTTGGACGTAGACCTTTCCCAAGATTCACCAGACCTCTCCGTCATGGGCAACGCGGAACCATTACTTTCTGAATATATCTAGCTCGTCACGCCATCTTACTTTCGGTCGGCCACAGTTTTGTATATGATCTCTGGGGATCCACGTTGTGAATGCTGATATTTTGCAGTTGTCTGACAACTTGTCCAGCCCAATGCCATTTGAGTTTTCTAACAATTTCTTCAATGTCTTGGACTCCTGTTTTTTCTTTGATATACTGCGCTGTCTCGTGTTCTCTCCATGCGAGGTCGAGCATGATTCTCACATGCGCACGTTGCATGGTTCATAGTTTGAGGCCCAATCTTTTGGTTAGGTTCCATGTTTAAGCTCCATAGGTGACTATCGGTAGGGTTAATGGGATCCTCTTGTTTTTGAAGGTTGAGCTTCCTCTACTGAAAGCTTGTCAACTTCTTGTGATTCTTCGCTTTATTTTTTCTGCCTTTGATGACTTCATGGAGACTCACAGTCCTTGGTAGATATAGTGGTCTACTTTGTCCAACTCGATTTTCAATCTTGATCGTTGTGTCTTTGTCCCCAACACATTCGTTGTACATTCATGGGCCGTTGCACGACAATGTCAGACCTCATATTTGCTGCAACTTGATTTTAAATCTTATATCATCATCCATATTTATCTATCTTATCTTCAGCAAATTATCTCCCATTTAAGGACCCTGAGCTTTTTGAAGCGGTAATAACAGTATTTGAACATTTTTTAGCTTCGAAGGACACTTTTCTTATTCTTTTTATTTTATATAGAAAACATTTTTACACTTGAAGACCGATTGAAAAAGGTTATTGAAGCAAACAGATTATTTTCATTAATAAACCAGGCTTATTTACATTTTTGAGTTGTTCTTACTTTTTTCCTTTCATAAACAGTCATTTCATGTAGGGCAACCTAATACTTTCTGGTTTTTGATGTTTAAAAAATTTTTTTTTCAAGTACTTATTTGATTTTTTCTTGTCGTTTGAACCCCCTTTTGCACAAAATACTGGATCCGGTCCTGACTTGTTTTTTTCATCAGTTTTCTCTGAAGAATATTTTGATGGATGGTACACTCGAAAGGGACTACGACAAATGGTAACGAGTTTATCTAAAAATTACCCCATCTTTATGGATTCTGTGATAAAAGGATAGAGTTCGGTACACTTGGAGCCAAACTCATCCCAATACATTTAGACATTGACCCATAAGGAATTTACAATATGTCACCAATAGCAGCCATTTTTCTTTTCCGAATGAAATACACAGTTGACTTTTTAAAAATAGCTAATTCATAAATACATACATTTAAGGAATCATCTACAGTGGATTTAATCTTGGTTTTAGATTTCATCTTTTGGAGTCTCAGACCTCAAGTGTAAGGGTAATGGTCTGCGAGATAAGCTTGTAACGCCAATCATGGTTACATAGATGCATCCAAAAATTATTTTGGCTATCATTTGTAATGATGAAGATTTATCATTGTTATCATCGATGATATCATTGATGATATTGATGATGATGATGATGACTATGGTAGTGATGATATTGATGATGATGATGATGATGATGATGATGACGATGGTGGTGATGATATTGATGATGATGATGACAATGGTAGTGATGATATTGATGATGGTTGTGTTAGTAATAGTGGTAAGGCTGATGATGGTATTGGTGCTGATTTTGATGATGTTGATGATGATTTTGTTGGTGGCAATGGTGGTAATGATTATGATGATGATGATGGTGATGATGATAAAATCCCAACATGCCACTCCTAATATTTTCATCCACATCTATCAGATACAGGACAGTCAAGCTATGTCATCTGCAAATGTAAGAGTTTTTCTCTGAATTTTTGAGATGAGGTATTATTATTATTATTTCGATTATTATTCTGACTATCCTCATCTTGGTTGTTTTTCATACAACGTTTCGGCCGTTGTACTCTACGGCCTTGATCAGGTATCATCTGGTAGGTGTAGGGAAGTAACGAACCGAACCCTTTATTTAACTGACGGTGGTATATTGACCGCACACCCCTCTTAGCAGTAGAAGTATTTTCGAATTATTATTGTCTCACACTGGGATTGAACCTAGAACCATTAGATTACTTGCATTAATTCTGTCTGATTCTGTAACCACTACGATATGTAAGAGTTTTGTTGGGCAATACAAGTGCATAAGACTTCACGGTCGTCTGTCGCTGTGGAAAATAGCGCTGAACAGAATTTCCCGCAATAGACCTTATTTTGAGTTTTGAATCGTGTCATGACCACCATCTTGAAAAATGGAGATCATCTTAAGTTGATAAGAGAATTGATCTGGAAATGGTTGTCGCTGGCAGCTATTTTGAAAAAAAAAAAATGGCTGCCATGGGGGACATATTGATTATCATATCCGAATCTTTTTCGAATGCCTTTGGTTATAAGTGTATCTGATTATATGCCTCCATCACATAATGCTTGGCTAAGCTGCCCAACTAAAACAGACTCAGGTTATCGCTGTTTTTAATGAATGAAAAGTGACGTCAAATGAATCTAGAACATAAACTTTTTGCATATTCGGTCGATAAGGAGTTGATGTCCTTGACTTGAAATCGTGTTACTCGACTGAAAGTAAATGAGCAATGCCCTTAGGCTGGCTACGACGACAGCTATCCCTGCCAGGGCTCCACATATCACCGTGTTATCTTTTCTTACGACATTGATTTTGAGGCGACAAGCACCTCAAGTGGTGTTGCTCCCTTCGCCCAGTTCTGTTTTGCTCATATCTGGGTAGGAATGAGGTTTCATGCCTTTCTTAAGGTCATCAGTGCGCAGTGAAAGCAGATCTCCATGCTACTAACCGCTGGGTCAGCAGCACTTCCTGTTACTTAATTGAGTGGTTCATTGAGAAAACAAGAGATGGCAGACGGCAAGCAACTGCTTGGGTCGTCTACCAAAATGGAAAGATTGCATAAATCTTGAGTTTTTTCTTTTGCTTCTCCTTCTTTCTTTCTTTTTTTCTTTCTTTCTTTCTCTTTCTTTCTCTCTCTCTCTCTCTCTCTCTCTCTCTCTCTCTCTATATATATATATATATATATATATATATATAGTAAACTAGATCAGAGGTCTGGGTCACCAAGTTGTAGTGACAACGCCGAGTAGTCATCACTTTCTCTTTGCAAAAAAGTAACTTTAAATAATTGTAAACATATGAAATTTATCAAAGAGTATTTACAAGAAAAAGTTGACAGGGATCAGAAGAGATATGGAGCTTATAATATGAAGGAGTCTAGTAAAAGAATGAAGTAAGTAAATCATTCTAATGAAGAGGACTTGGCAGGCTGTTTTGAAAATTCTTACATCATTTTCTCTTACTCTCCGTCTGTTCTCGAATTTAAATACATCAATTTAGTTCCTGTAGGATGACCAAACTTTTCAATTTACAAACAAACATTATCGAAGCAATACGACCACTGCTCCTTAGGTTTCAGTTTGCAAACCCTAAATTACGTCTAATCTTACGCTTAGCTAACACCAACCTATCTTGAACTCATCCCATACGGATCAAACTCTCATTCTTACTCTAAATTGTGCTACAACGCCAATTAAGATTGCAGCTATATCATCAAAGCATAAACTTAATCCCTGTAGACCAGCTATTCTCAATATGGAGCCAAGTGGCAACCTTTGGGACCCTGGCGCACTTGAATGGGGTATAGACTGTAATAATGATAAAATAATCTCTGTTCATCTGTTAGTGTTGTATCTCTGTTTGACAGGGGCCATGGAACCTGAGGAGAGCTCTTAAGGAGGCCAAACCAAAAAGAGTTTGAAAATGACTGCTGTAGACATTTCCAGACAGACAAAAACGAAACCTTTCCTTCCCATCCAGCAAGCGAAAAGATCAACCTTCCTCCAAGTTATCTTCTTTTTCAGATTTCAACAGAATAAACAACGGAGGCAGAAACAACTGCGCGGGGACTAAGGCCACTACCTTAATACTTGAGATGGAAGACGTGGTCTGGGTCAGATAGCAACCGCACAGTTGCACTTATTGTAAACACCACGAAGCCAACAAAAGCCAGCTTCAAGATAATGAATTTGTGCCACCTGGAAACACTCATCACTCACAATGAACGCTGATAACGTATTTTAACATATAAAACACGCTTTTGCATGCACGTATGAAAATGAAACATATATCAGTACCTTGAATTAGTGAATCATCATGGCTCGCTCGTATACCAGAACTAATTAAGTGAGATATCATTAAAAAATGATCAAAAAAACAGGTCTTTTATCTTAAAATTATCTTTAAAAATAGATCTTTTATCTAAATTTGAAAAAAAAATCCCAGCACAAGATTACGGCGTCGTTGGTCTCAAAATGACCATAGAGACCTCCAAAAGCACATTCTTTTTTTAAACAAAAAAGTGTTTTCAGATGGTGCCTTGCGGTTTATTCATGTACATTTCCAAGGTTACAGACCCTAAAATGTGACCAGAAGACACAGACACATGTGTATAGAAGACCACAGAGACACAGACACTCAAATAGAGAAGAATCTGTTGACCACCAAGCGACTAGTCAGGCCATTTACGGAGCTGCAGTGATTACATATATACAAACACATATATGTACAGGGTGTCCAAAAAAAAGTAATGCCTAATTTATCCGAATAGTAATGCCAATTTTATGGGAAGTGACTACGTAATGTAATGCTCTGGCAGTGCGCCAAAATTAAAGATTCTTGCTAATTAATCGAACGTGAAAAAATTGAAATTATTGGTAAAATTGAAGACTCTTGCGAATTAATTGGATAAGAAAATGTTCTCATTTCGTTTGTAGCTTGCTCATCCGATTAATTAGCTTGAGTCTGTGCGTGTGTGCGTATGAGCCGATACCCTGTTGACGTATCCACTGTTCAAATGTAGTTGACACTAAAATACATCGATAGCTATTGTTTGTTTGTTTCTTTTCTTGTGCCAGTGCGTGTAAGCATACTAGCTGCATGAGTAACCAGCGATACCATCGGTAGGATTTATTAATCAAATGCGTTAAAGCATACACACACACACACACACACACACACACATATATATATATTGTGTCATATGCAGTTTCGTTGTATTACAACTCTTCAGTGTGGCTATAGACTATCCATTATCCCATCCAATACCACGAGGCAGTAGTTCATTTACACATAAATCAGAAATGTGTTACAGCAAGTTGTAAATTATATCATTCTTCAATTACTCATTCGAATATCAACTTTTGATCCCTAAAAATCCAGTTGACCCCTCTCGGCGTTTATGAAGCCCCTTTGACTCTCAGGTATTTATCGACCCCTCGGATAGTCCTATTGATTACTAGGGATCGATATCGACCACTTTGGCAACTCCTGATATAATGATATGGATTAACCACAAAATGATCGGATTTTTCATGGATCATCAGTATGTCAGGTTTTAGATATCAGTTGATCTTTTATCACAATAGCGTATAGCTGAATGTGGTTGAATGGTGATTGGAAGATTGAGTTGAGCCGGTCTTCCTGGCTTTTACCTGGACCCGAACATCGAGCACTGGTGTCAGTGCGTATATAAGGTTATCAGTACTGTTCATCTGGCATTTCTATGAGAAAAACAAAAACAAAAACAGAACAGCACAGATGGTAAATTATAAACTCATTGTAGTTGTCGAATGTCGAGTAATTAGTTCCAAAGACAAATTGTTCGGAAACAATTCTCTTCGTAATTAACTGAAGAAAGAGTATAAAACAGGTAATTAGCCCTTGTTCTGATTGCACGTTTGGTAGATAACCCATCAACTGCTGAAGGTGGCAAGTTTAATAGTCATCCATTGTAAAATAAAAGCCCTTGTCCATTGCAAAATAATTCAGTGCAAGTAATTCATGGTAAGCGAAAGGTTCTGATTCAAAATAAAACAGAAATTTTATGGAGTTAGCTATTGAACTGTAACGAGGAAATTTCCGTCATTCTACAGTAAATGGGTTATTCTATGCATATTCCTGGTGGTAAAGAAAACAATGTTATTCATGTACAGAATTTAGCAATTTCGACCAGAAACTTGTTTGGTAACTTCCAGCATCTAATCTGTGCGCTGAGAATCACGAAAAAGTGGGTAATGATTCGCTAATTATTTTACGGTAGAAATATATTGCAGATGATTTTAGAATAAAAATTAATTGAAAATCAGAATAAAGGGATTGGTCAGAAATTAAGGCAAACAATATAAACAGAGGGTCTCTGATAATTCATAAAATGAGGAGAAAGTAATCCTGTAAGAAGAACATTAGAGCAGCTTTTAAAACGTTGAATGGGATTTTCAGATAATCAGGAATATATCATGAAATATCATTCCAGAAAATACTGTATTGAATTTATGAAATGCAAGTTTCCAAGATTTCTATTCGATATCCTTAGTCGAAGTAAAGGATTCAAAAAATTTGCTTTTAGTGACACAAGAACAATGTAACTAAAACGGGCGGCTAAAATGGAACCTGTTCAGGTAAAAAAACATTATTTGGACAGCGAAAAAATTATTACGTTTCTTCCAATTGTATCTAGAACCAACAATCTCAAGACTGAAAAATGTATAGAAATTGACCTTTATCATCTGCAGTAATTTCGGTACTTACGCCATTTTGGGGCTTTCAGTGTAATGGTACATACACTGGACCTACTAAACATACATTTTGGAAGCGCTTCAATCACCACTACAGGGATATACAATTGGTCTAAACAATACGACAATCTAGCTCTTTTGAAACATTATGCCAGTAAACATTCGTATGCTAACACCAGATCTATATTTTCATTCAGCATTCAAGGTAACATTCTTGGAGGAATGTAATGCTCAGGACCTTGATTTACGTGAAAATTGCTGGAAGTGAAGGCGATGATCCTCCATTAATATCGGTCAAGTAGTATTGCCAGTGGATATGTGAGTTTATTTTGGAAGATGCTGGAATTTTTCGGTACTTTGTGGTGTTGCTCCAGACAGATTGTGTTGTTTTGCTGGTTCAGCCCATGCTGTACGGAATTTTGGAAACGATTTGGAAGAGTTTTATTCTCGTTGAGTGATTTAAATCGCTACACGAGGGTTGCAGGTGTCATGTTTTTGCTAAATTTTGTAAAGAGTTCATAACTGATATGATGTATAACTGATATTTCTAAATACTGAATACTGGATGTATCTGAAAATGTTTGTTTTAAATGTTGATAATGACATAAGATGCCGAAATACATTCGTTTTCTTTTAAACGTATGCCAAGGAGGATCACTGATATTTAATTTTCAATTCGAATTGAACGCTGCAAACTTTTAAGTTTTTGACTTCTCTCATTTCAATTTTTAAATTCATATGTTGGTAACATTTTAACCGCTTCTCATATTTCAGAAAAGTTTTAATGTCTTTTTTTCTTCAGACCCATATCACTGACGATAAATGTCCGAGAATGGGCTTATGTAGTAACGTCCACGCTAAAAGGCGTGAATAGTGATGAAAATAGAGAAAGGTTTGATAGGGAGTTCCATGAATCAAGCTTAGAGACCAGGCTAAGGCTTGGGTCTTTACAAATTCATCGTCAATGATATGGGTCAGTAGAAAGATATTAAAAAGAAGAAAAATATGCAGAGCAATTGAAATGTTATGAATGAATAGATATTGAATAGAAACTCGCATTCAGCTATGCTAATATAACAATTACTCAAAATCTCACCTATTTCTCTAAAACGAATGGTTACTTCAGAGACAACCTGTATTATATATGCAAATGTGAATAGGAATTTAGGTTTGTGTGCCTCGAAGGACACCGCCTTCCCTTGTTGGTCTTTTAACATCGAGAAAAAAAAAAGTTTTTGAGCTGTCGGCATATGAAATCAGGACCCCCACGACGGGTGTCTCTCATGATCAGGCAAACAGCTTAAAAGACTCACTTCAAAGACATACACAGCCGTCAGCGACACGCCGACATCGGAAAAAATTAATCTTTTTTTCAACTTATTCGTCTTGGATTTTTTACTTTGTTATCCAACAGGGATGTGTAATTGGAAATGATATGGTTTCTAATGGAGGAAATAGCTCTATATAAGTCTGAATTCATACACACGCATACATATCCCGACATTACACACAAATCACATACACGCATCCCATATATGCACGGGCACCACGCACGCACAAAGCTGCATACAAATACCACACACATTTACATAGCACACACACACACACACACACATAAAAATAAACAAGCAAATACACACTTCACATACACAACTATACTCATAGCACACATACATCATAATCACACGTTACACACACATACAAATACGTGCACCACACATACACAAAAAGCACTCATGCAGGCACACATTTTCACAAAATACTTACACACACATCCCATAAGTGCTCGATGGGATGGAGATATTGGGAGTTTGGTTGGCCGGGCAACACAGTGAAGTCCTGAAGCCATTCTGCACAGTGCAGTAAAGTATATTGTCCTGCTGAAGAATGCCACTGCAATCGTAGAAGATTGTTATCACGAAGGAGCGTACCTGGTCTTTAATATTGTTGGGGTAGGTGGTACCAGACAAGGTTCCTTCTACATGAATGATACGACCCATTGTTTACATGCAGGATGTTACCCAAACCATCACATTGCGTCCACCGTCATTCTTCTACAGTGTGTCGTCGTGCCATTGCTCACCCAAGATAACGACCCACAAATATCCTACCGGACACCGAATTCAAAAGAAAGAGAGACACCTTGGATCAGGGCCCAATACCGCCGCTCGCACGCCCATTGAAGACCCTTTCGGCGATGGACATCATTTAACATGGATACTCTGACTAACATATGGCAACGCAGCTGAAAACACGACGAGATTCACTGTAATGTGTATTGTGACGCATTCCTTCCTTCACTTACGTGAAAGCAATCTGCAACTGGTGCAACTGTAGCCATTCTCTTGGCTTGTACTTTACGGTTAAGTCTCCGCTCACTTTTCGCATCGTTAAGTCTCGCACGTGAGCAGTTGATGATATTTTTCGATTCAGACCTCTATAGGTAGGTACTCACCACAACTTGACGTGAGTACCCCACAAGCTTTGCTGTTTCGGAAATTCTCTGACATAGTCTTCTGGTCATAACAGTTTGTTCTTTGTCAAAGTCACTCAAATCTTCCTTATCCATGACTGTATGCACACACACACACACATATATATATATAAATATATATAAATATATGTACATATATATATATACATATATGTGTGTGTGTGTGTGTGTGTGTACATATATATCGATTGTGTATTTAGGTAGCATCCCTTCTTTTAAACAAGTATAGACATTTTTTCAGTTCATTTTTCTTGTAAGTTTTCGATTTTTAATGGTGAATTGGTACAAACCTAGAGACATTAAAACCATCCTTAAAAAACCCAGTGATGATCTAAAGTACCTGGGATAAATAAAAATAATACAACATAGATTTTGGATAATCCTTACACACATTCAAACCAAATATAAGAAACAAGATCACAAAATTCGAAAAACTCAGTAAAAAAGTGAACAGACAATAATGTCTATACTTTTCACTTATATATATATATATAATTTGGACAGGGGTTGTAACAGGCTAAGGTGAAGTTTTTCCTATGGGTCTAGGTGACTTTGAAGCTTCCATTATTGAATGTGTCTTAGATGTGGGTGTGAGGATATTATATATATATATATATATATATATATATATATATATATATATATATATATATATATATGTGTGTGTATATATATATATATATATATATATATATCACAATGACAGATATTGGGAATTTTTTGAACATTTTTTTAAGATTCAGTGTTTAAATCAATGAAGCTTTCTAGACTACACACACACACACACACACACACACACACATATACATATATATATATATATATATATGTTATTAAGAAATAAATATATGGACCGACTGAAATGATTATAAATGGCGTAATAGAATATTGAAACGCTATTTAGGAAGAAAATCAGCCCCACCAGAATCTGGGGTGTAAATCGGTTTGTAGGATGCAAATCCTATGAGGATTCGAATTTACGACCAAATGATTGTCAGGATGTTCTGTTACTGATTAAATTGAAAAATCTTGGATATTAACAAAAATTTATTACATAGATACCCACGGTATATAATAGTAACTACATTTATACGAAAATATATATATATTTTTGTAATTGCTTTAATTTTCTATTATATATATATATATATATATATATATATATATATATATATATATATATATACATATTAAAAAACTTGCAGGAATAGAAGTTGGAGTAGGGTTTGACCATTTAACAGCTAGTTTTGTATATGTATGCACGTGTGTGTGTGTGTGTGTGTGTGTGTGTGAGAGAGAGAGAGAGAGAGAAGGGGAGCGAGGGAGAGCAGGGAGTGGTTTAGATCAATAAGTTCGTAGCCAAACGCGGTTGTTAGCTGAATATTGAATTGAAATTTTCCCCGTGAAAATTGTGATTCATGGAGAAGCTTTGGGTTATGTACATCGACAAAAAAGGAGAAAATGTTGAAATATAAATATTTGTCGTGGAAAATAATTTTATTTTTCATCGTTAGGCTTATTGACGGATCCATATCTATTGAAGATGTACACTACTCAATGGTGAGTTTGATCCTTATTAAGTGCTTTACAATACCAAAAGTAAGCTTTACTGTGCCAAAAGTTGGCTCAGCTTAGTAAATTATACATTCGTATCTAATTTTCTTTTAGACGGGTCGTTTAATCATCTTATAAAGGTTATTCTTTCTCAGAATGGGGTCAAAGTAATTGATGGGGAATATCATTGGAAAATACGAAGGTTATAGGAATCGGCACACGTACTGTGCATAAATTATCCTATCAGTTGACCGAGTATAGACATTAATAGCTTGTAGAAACAGGTGATGAATTTGAGATTCCAGATACATGACTCAAAAGGTAGGAGTCTAACGAAGTTCAATGAGTTCATCTGAAGGTCATGGGTTTTAGTATAGACCAAGAGAAGAGTATCCCAAGAAGAAGCACAAGCAACGGGGGTGACGTGTATGATTAAGGGGCTGTGAATCCCGTCAAAGCAAAGTTCGATATTCAAGAACACAACAGACACCCTCGGTGGGCCACTTTTCTTCTCCTCCCCCTACCCCCCCTGGAGACCGAATCCCCAGTTCGAAACTTTTTTTTTTTTTTTTGCTGGAATCTTATGCACATTTAATATATTTATACAAAGTCAGCAATTTTGTTAGTAAGTTTGTACGTCTGTTTGTCTGTTTACGTCACGGCAAAAGACGTCGGTTTTGCTCTCATCCTCTCTTTAAAGTTGATTAAAGCTGATTATTGAGAGGAAAAGGTTGAGATTCCTGTGACTGAAAACGATGTTCAAAAACATAAATACTCTAATATATATATATATATATATATATATATATATATATATATATATATATATATATATATATATATATATATATATCCAAGGATGGCATCGTTTCCCCACACCACTCTTCATTCGAAGCTCTGAAGAAGTCCAAATATCAGACGAAACGTCAGTAATCATAACGAAGAAATTGAAATGTACTAATCAACCTTAAGCCATTTTTCCAAATCACCAGCTTTCTTCCTTTCATCATTTTCCTCACATTATATATCATTAACGCCCCCTTCTTCAGGGTTGATCATTCTTTAAGTAGGACACCATGTCCATTATAAGCTACTATAGCAATGCTCTTCCAACTCTGGAATGGAGCACTCGGATGGATGGAGAATTGTACGTAAAGTAAATGTATTGCTTAAATTCAGTCCTACTGACTGTCCAGTTCTGTATACAGCAGGAATAAAATACCAGTCTCTGGGTCTGAAACGAAGGTTTCGATCCTAACTCGTGATACTGGATGGGATATTGTATAGTCTACAGTCACACTGAAGAGTTGTAATACAACGAAACAGCTTTGTGGATAACTTAATCGTATCATATTATATTGAGTGGTAATCTGATATGAAATCATAAAGTCAAGTAAAAGTTTTAAAAAGGAGGTAATTTTAAATTGTCAGAAATATATTTCATTAATTTCCAATATTTTGTACGGATCAATATGTGTATTTATTAACTTTTAAAAAATTATTTTCTTTTTCAGGTATTTAATCGAAAATCGAGACAGATAAACAAACAATTGTACACACACACATATATATATTGTGATAAACTGCACGCTTTGGTAGAAAAACAGTTTTAGTTTAGGGATTTCGTCATTCTAATACAAAGAGTCAGATCATATTGTTAATGTATCATGTTCAGACATCTTGCGTTATTCACAAAATGTTATATTTTACTATTGTTGTTTTAATTTGGATTTTAATGTTGTACGCTAGTGGGGATCATCAGCTTTTGTACCACAGACCTGTTTCGGGGATCTAAAACCAGCATAGGCATTTAACCATGGCTTCTCCTAGCTCTATTGATTGGATACAACCTCAACACAGGTATTCAACTTTAATATTCTATTTAGGATACTTATATTCTCTTTTCTTGCACTCGTCTGTAGTTGTCTAGATTATTATATTTACTTTTATGAATCAGTTATCTAATTGATAAATAAGATGTCCTCGATTAAATTGTGCGAGTCTGTTTAACCTGTATGGATCATCTAACAATATTGTATTTTACTAATCATCTATATTAGATGTGTGTTGATTATTTTGCTTATTCAATGTCATCAATTTCTTTGTAAGAGTCTATTCAATTTGTATATAACATATATATTCTAGAATTTGACAGCTTTATCTCTGTATGGATAGACACTAAGGAGCCTGAAGGTATTTCATACAGATATTTCTTTCTAATAATTCAAGTATCTTTGTATATTTGAAAAAACAAAACAAAAACAGCTCAACTAAAGCTGTTTTAATGTGTAATTAAATGTTTCAAGTCTTAAGGGTTTACCTTGCATTATCAATGACGTAATTGTTATGTCATGATACGAAGATATATTAACCAATGAGATGCGTTAATGACAAACGAAAAAATTACAAAAAAGCTTATTATATGTGTTGTATAATATGTATTTTTGTGTGCCATCATTATAATCTCCAAGTGACAAACTTCAGGACTAGTTCGAAGTAACCATCGGGTATCAATACTTGTGTTCCCAAAAGATTTGATTGACTGGAAGCTCCTATGTGCGTTGGCTGATTCCAGAACGCATGAATCATAACGAATCACGTTCTTTCATTCTTCTCAGTCATCGTACAGCGCTGTTTTGTTTGTTTCCGGTTGACCTTTTACCGCTCAGCGTGAAATCCGTCCGCGGAAAGCGAGTGTTCAGGTTTAATCATCACATGAAATTAGTCCAAAGCGAAATGAGTTAGCGACACGTTTATTTATTATGGTCGGTAGTGGAGTAGAAAATTGGGGATCGGGGTGGGGATGGGGTAATCTGGAAGTACTTGGGGGTAGTTGAAATACCAGAAGATACAAGTAGTAGTAATGGAAGAAGAAAAAGAAGGAGAAAAAGGGGGAAGGAGAGGAAGAAGGAGAAGAAGAAGAAGAAAAAGAAGAAGAATAAGAAGGAGGAGGAGAAGAAGAAGGAGGAGGAGGAGGAGGAGAAGAGGAATGAGGAGGGTAAAGCGAGAAGTTGAAAATGGATAATTAAAAAAAAAATTAAGAAATTGAAAGAGAAAAAGAAATATAAAGGAGAGGAAAGAAAAGGGATATGAAGTAAAGAGAGAAGGGATACAAAGAAGGAAAGAGAAATCAGAAAGAAGAAGATGCGTAATAGACACAGAGGGGAGAGTTTTGAGTAGGTAGAAACAGACGAGGAAGAAGATGATGAAAACAGAAATAAGGAAAGAGAAAATATGAAAGAGTGTCGCAGAAGAAGAGGGAGAAAAGGAAAGAAAGGATGAAAGAATAAATATGGAAGGAGGATATATAGATATACAGAAGAAACCGTTAATTGTGATCAATTCGGGACAGGGTCAGCAGGGTGTTGTGCAAGCTGGGGTTTGCTCTGTAATGGTGTAAGGTTTATACTGTTGAAATTCGCAAGGAATCCAGCTTGACCAGTGTTGCCAATTTAGATGTCTCTTTGTTGCGTCTTTTTTGTTCCGAATTTGTGAGTCAAGCGTTGACAATATTTAGATGCTTGAAAAAAAAAAAATAAAACAACTTATCTTGTTTTCAAGTCGAATGTTTCCGATTGAGATGTTTTTTTTTCCCAATTTTTCGAAGTTGGTAGTGACTCCCATAATTGAAAAATTATGAAATCACATCAACATTGGCACTCCTGGTCTTGAAGATGTGACATACATTAATCTTTGTTTATCGCACCTTTTTAAGTTCACCATCATTGTTTCCGTTCATCTATGCGCATGTGCACGTGCACACACGTTTTGCAATAAACACTTGAAGGAAATTAATGCGCGCTCACAAGTTTTCAAATTCTGTAAATAACTTACAGAGGTTTTATTGTAAAAAAAAAAAATGCCGATTCCCAATGCCGAATTCAAAAGTGCACGTATACTTTAATCACGAGAAAAAAAAAAATGCGCGGCGTGAGATTTTCGTGTCCATTGACTACGAAAGATTAGAGGAAACATTTCTCACCGTGTTTCCCGGTTCGTTCCAGCTAGATAGCACAACCCTCCATCATTCACGGGTGACACAAAACTGGTTCCAGGAACACTTTACTGACTTCTGGACATTCCATTGGTCTCCACACTCACCAGAAGTAAACCGCATCGAGCATGTATGGGACATGTTACAGACCTTACTAAATTCCCTGCTACCATACACAACAAACAATTGAGTTATGGACAGCCCTGGAACGCACTTATATATATATATATATATATATATATATATATATATATATATATATATATATATATATATATATATATATACGTAGACTCCAGCATCTCGTTGACTCCATACCACGTCACGTAGCCGCCGTTATTCAAGTGAAGGGAAGACCTACACGTCATTAAGTAGATGTTTTCTAATTTTTGGCGCTTCAGTTTATAAGTTGAGAATTGGTTTACTCACCAAGACTCTGAGAATGCTGACGCTATTTTGATCTTGACGTCAATACAAGTGACCCCTGCAGTTAATAGGTTTCTATTTAGCCCATAGCAGTGCATGAATATTTAACGGTGTATCTTCACAATTCAAGAATAGTACAAAGTTTTGTATATGTTAATGAGAAGAGGAACAGACAGGCAGATAGATAGATAGATAGATAGATAGATAGATAGAAATAAGAAAGAAGAAGCAACAAATTATCAATAACTTAGTGGCTTATACATTCATAGAACAAACTCTTTTAAATAACTGCAACGCTGTACACACAATTTTATGACAGGATTTGTTCCCAAGCTAGTCCCCGTTAAAATACGATCACATCAAAAATAAAACGAAACATATCGTGCAAAATTCAATACTTATAGATATATATGGAGTTTATATAAACTGTATTATCTTCTTTCTTCCTGACTCTCCTCTTTTTTCTTTCTTGTACTGTCTACTGTAGAAAAATAATACTATGACGTTGTGTGGCGTAAAAAAGAGAATATTCCTCTATCTTCGTCCTCTCTCTATGTTATATCTTTCTATCTTCACCAACGCTATTCAACGGCTCTGATTGATTGACAGACTGACGTACCGAAAAACTCCCATCAAATATCATCACTTATCACTCTGTATATGTCTGAAAAAGCAAGGGAGAGAATTCGTGCATCTATAGTCTGACTTTCAGGCTTTTTTTAGAGTTGTCTTTTAGATGGTCTTAGCTCTCACCAGGATTTTCAGTTCTTTCAACCTCTTTTCTAGGCTCTTTGGGAGTGTTCCCAGTGCTCCGATCACAACTGGCACTACCATATCATCCATTCTGCCTAAGATTTCAGTTTTTTAAGTCCAAGCGACATCCAGCTTTTTTACTTTCTATCGCCTCCACTCAGACTCTTTGACGCGTTCTTTTCCAAAACTATAACAAGATCTGGTTTAGTCGTCTGGATTAGATGATCTGTTTGAATCCCACAGTGCAAGGGGATATAATATTTTGATCTCTAAGATAGATTCTTGCTTGCGAACTACCATTGATTTGGATAGTAAAAATGCAGTTGCTTGCACCGTTCACAGTAGATCACCTTCCCCATCTAATCATGTCTCGTTTATAGACCACCACCACCATTGAGGGTTGAGTTTCAGCAAGTCTCCTCAAATCTTTGGCAAACTCCTTACTATTCTCACCGACTTCTACACTGCTGTGGTCAGAATTGTCAAAATTTTACTCTTATCTCCAGAATTCTATATGGGGCATTAGAACCACTTCATGTACTCCACTGATTATCTGTGTGGCCTTCACTTTCATATTCAACAATTTTCCAGTTCTCGAGTAAGGTCTTGTTATTCCACCTCACTTGTTTTCTTTGAATCTTGTGGCCAGGTGAAACTGCAATGTCAACTCAGGGGCGGATGGTGGAGCCTGGTGGGCCGGTCAGTTACACAGGCAAGATGATGAGATTGAAAAATAAGATACATCATCATTTGTCAACAATAACAAGTAAAAATATGAAAATAAACATTATAATTTACATAAAAAGAAATGACATTTTTTTATATCTTTGCCTGATGCAAAATAGTAAATTCACATAATGTTCACACAATCTTTCAAGTAATTCAAAATGATATTTTTATTGAATCCTATTAGGATTGAAAAAATGCTATTTGGAATAAATTGCAAAGATCGCTAAAAACGGGAGGGTGGTAGGTTTAAAAACTGAGTCAAGCCAACCTTAGGAATCAAGGGAAAACCTGCCTAAATTGCAAAAAGGAACATGAGAAATCCTGGTTTAACTTGACCTCAAGCACCTATCATTTGCAATGGTGAAATGTATACAACGAAGCCACATATGTTATTGCTGATTGCTAAGACGGATATCCTTCCTACGGGCGGATTATTCAACTCGTGAATATGACGAATGGTGTGATTCTTTTCTGCTTGTTAATCTGTCCGTGAAATTGACTCTTGCTCTTAATTTTGGTTACATATCCTTACGTTGGGAATATTAGCAATACTAGCTGGAAATCCCACCTACGATCGGGATTACCAGCTAGTTACGCCTGCCAAAGACAGCAATAGTAATAAAGATATAGAATATAGTTCCTGTTTGTCGTATCAAGTTTAGTGTATGTATTGTAAATAGATTCGTACCTTTCCCATGAGAGCAAGTGACATAAGGTTACTTCAATGGGGGGTCTCATATCATGGAAGTGCAAAAAATTGATCGAGTCCTCTCAACTATTGTCACAAAGATGGCAGAGCGAGCACCCCCAGACTTTTAGTGCAATGGGTAGGTGCTACTCCAGGGCTTAATGATCTCCAAAATTGCTCCAGTCTCTGCAACTGGTGTTACAAAGGCGTCAGGGCGTGCCCGACCCACCGCTTTTAGACTGGGCAAGGTAATTTTTTGAGGCCACTGGACGAATCTTGGGTCTCAGAGCTTTGCATTATTGGGCTTCAGTAAGCAATCATCGGTTTCAGCTAGCACAGAATGTACTCCAAGCAGATTCCGATCTTCTCACTTCCCCACGAGAGCAACATGTGACACATGGTCGGTTCAATGTGGGCTCCCATATATGGGAAGTTAAAAAAAATTGATTCAGTCCCCGCAATTGATATTGCCTTCACGTCAGAACGAGCCTGACCTTTCCCTTTTAGTGCAAGAGGAAGGGCTTACTGATCCCCCGAGACTGGGCGAGGTATTTTTGAGACCAAAGGACAAACCCTAGGCCTCTGTGCTATGCAATACCGAGCCTCAGTGAGCCATCATTGGCCACGGTATTGCACCGGCGCAAGGCTACCGCAGAATGTACAGCAAGCAGATTTGTTGACCGTCACCATAGGCATCATATAGCTACGTACATATAATCGATATATTTTTCAGGATAGCTCACGTGTGAATGCAAAATAATCTAATACAGGTTTAGGAAATACCAAGATTAAACACGATTTCTCATAAAGTCGATTATTAGAAACATATTTTATATGAATTCTGTTACTCGGGTGAATTATTTAAAAAAATTGTCGACGAATAAATTTTCTTTCATTTTGTCATAGAATGTAAAGCCCACAAGGAAAGTGAGACATCCAATTATCAGCAGCAGTTTTGGGCGCCTCTTATACAATGGACATTAGTGATAAAGGTGTTTAGCTGAATTTTGGCACACCTCTAGTTTTTCACCCAAATAATTTTTTCTGGCTCCACATTTCCTCTGTTGTGTAAGCTTTGTAAATTATGGGTCCTTCAAACTAAGGGAAATGGCTTTTTAAGGCGTCAACTAATTTTGGGGCCAACCACAGAAACTAAACTCGAGGCGTTAAAATAAACATTTCCCTGGATTATTTTAATTTGATGTGTTGGCTTGCGTAAAACATTGAAAAACAGTTTAAAAGTATCAAATATTTTTTCTGATCATCAGATCATCGGACCATTAAAGCAAAAACTCAAAATTTTCCTTTTTTTTTTTTGAAAGCTTGGAAAGTAACGTAGACAACTGAAAAAATGATCTGAATTTCGTTGAATAAGGATTCAATATATTCCATCTCATTCCTCGAAAAATTAAAACCGATACTCATGGTTCATTCACTCAAATTAGCATATACATTACATGATACTACGGCTGCTGAATTATTTTTTTTTTTTTCAGCAAGCCACCATTCCTCAATAGGAACTTCTATTGAGCTGATTTGTTCAATAGATCAATGTAGATTTTTAAAAGTGCAATCAACCTAGCTCTAGAGCATATTTTTTCCAGAAAAAGATGTCAGTGGATTCGAAATTCCAACACTGTATCCAGGAAGGCATTTTAATTATTTTGTAACACAGAACCTCACCTGCCTCATGGGGTTTGTCGTGCACGATAAAAAGCAGTGTCAATGAACTACAAAATCTTTCTTCTTTGCTTCTTTAGATGTTGAGATAAAAATTCTAAAAATAATCAAACCTGAGATTATGTCCTAATACCCATTTCATATAGCCTCAAAATATCACCGTAAATTTAAAAATTTACAGCACCCCGATTTGGTGCTGTGCATCAGCAGTTCCCAACATTTCCATCACTAAGGACCCCTTTTATTTAAATGTGTTTTCCGGCGGACCCTGGACTTTAGAAAAGCATACCTACTCAACAAGCTTAAGGATCTCAGACCTTTGAAAAATTTATCGACTCCACAAGCTCATAGACCCCCAGTGATACCTTCATAGACCCTCCCACTCTCCGCAGGGAAATGCTGGCCTACATTAATAGGTCGATTTTAGGTGTTTGCTCGTACTGTTTTTGGACCTGAATTCACCCTGCATCCAGGATTTGACACGTTTTTTTATAAATTTGTTCTCAACGACTAAATTTGATCTCTTGACTCGGAAAAGATTGTTCACTTAAGTCTTAAAATACAAAGTATGTGTTTCCATCTCCGCTGCTACTTCTATTTGCTTATTAAGGTCGACATCAAGTCACTTTCTATTTATAGAATTTATATCGAAATTATTCGCAAATCAGTAAATATTGGAAACTACACTCTAAGTAGCATTTGATATACCTCGAAATATCATCCTTGAGAAATCGGATTATTATGATGAAGACCACGGATGCAGACTCCCTACTATTATCATTATCAGGTCGAAAATTGGACTGCGAATCTAACGATTTTGTGCTAACAAAAATCTCGCTGCATACAAACATAAAGAATCTGTTTATACATGATTTTTGTAGCAATTGTAGGATTTTTAGGGGGCCTGCTCGACCCCAAAGTTTCCTCAATTATAAACTGGGCTTTGGGTCAACTTTGGTGACTGCCAAGCTGTAGTGTTTTTTTCTGTCATAGTAACACACTTTTAGATGTACTGTCTTACACACGTGGAGTTATGCCCTGGTATTAATAGCTCAAGGGAGAAGTTGATTCATGCCTTTCCAAAAAATTTTTGGCGTTCACAGTCGAAACTTGAACTCTGCTCACTGGTTCAGTTTTTTTAGGCCAGTAACTGCTACGCCAATCCACAAATCCATTAGTTACTTACAGGTATGTTTTTCGGAGTCACTTTCAGCGTTTATACACCAAAAGTGTCTGATGGCTAAAGTTTTAACATATAAGTCTTGTACGATTCTTCTCTCGCAGGTTCCCTTGTTTGTATTTCCACAATAATTGGATGGGTGATGGGTGGAATTCGTTAACAAAGGCCGCAACTGCAACAATCCTCAATTTCTAAGTATGAAACCCGGATATCATTTCTTTTTTTTTTTTTTTTTTGGTTGGAAACATCTTCAGGATCACTTTTGGCAGATTTCCCACTCGTTTAAGATAGATCAAATTTTTCTGTCTTTTTGTATCAACATTTTAAGAATATCCGGAAAGGTGAAACAAAAAAAATCGTTCTGAAGAACGGTTTTCTCTTCTTTCCCAGCAGAAAGTCTTTTTGGTAATGTGGAATTCAAATATCAAATATAGCCCTTACACTTAGAGTAGGGAAGCCGTCGTTGCTTGGGCATTAATTATCTACAGTTTTCCAAACGTTTCTCTGTCTCCAGCTGGTCTACGAAGTTCCCCATGCATAAAAACTGACTTGGAGCTACGGTTTTGAAATTTTGAAAACTCAAGGATTCCCTCTATAAAGGAAATATTCTGGCGGACCTCTATTTTCAGTACTTAGTTTTTAGACTGTAATCACTGAACGAAAATAATAATCAATCTTTGACCCTGAAACAATCACATTTATACTAAATGGATCACATTTATTTGGATTCTAATATATGATACAGGTCTGTGTATAATAATCATGTGTTTGATGGCTTTGCGGATGGATTATGTTTCTCTGTCGTAAGATTCGTAATATCGGGTGTAGAGGGAAGATTGCTGCGTACCCCATCCCAGCATTCTTTGTCGGACCTGTGGGCTCCACGGTCCCTAATTTTGAGAAGATTGACTTAGAGACATGGGGTGTGATGAGGAGCTTGAGTCCCTATTTCTCCTCCATATCAAAAATGCCCTTTCATTCAAAATACACACAAAACATATTTTGATAAAACATGACAAACAATAATACATTGAATCCAGTAGAATTGGATAATATATATATATATATATATATATATATATATATATATATATATATATATATATATATATATATGGCATTGCAGATTTTATTTTTAAAAATGTTAAGGGAGTGCCATTTTCTCGACTGAAACCCTGCCCTTCTTAAATTCTGTGCGCGTCTTTGCTTAGAGGCGACAAGTACCCGAAACTCGCTTCACCTGCTATTTTATCCATAGCTAAGGAAAGAAACGATAGATTTATGCCTCTCTAAAAAGTATTTGTGTGAAGTGAACGCAGATTGTTCCAGTAGGAGTTTCAACTCAGCCCTTTCGTGTGGCTAACCGCCTGGCCACCGGCACTCCCCAAAATGGGATTAAATTCTCCAATACCGATACATCCGCATTGCACTTCGAACGTTGACTTGTCCTCTCTTGAACTCTTCATTCATTACATTTTGTATTGATGACGGAACGAATTGAAACTAACTCGTGGAAATGACGTAGGAAATAAACATTTTATTTAAAAAAAGAAAAGGAATATTTGTGACGTTCTCTTCAATCCTAGTCAGATCTTACATACTTCTTTACAGCTTTGTTCAACGAGGAATGTCGTCTCTGTTTTTGTACAGGCAGCATTTTCAATTTATGCTGTGTCTTAAGGAATCACTTTTGCCACCAAAGGTGGATAAAAGCTCGTTACTTTAAAAAAGAAATATGTGAGCGTGCGTTTGTGGAGGATTTTAGCTTGTGTGTTTGCTTCTTTGTCCCAGCGCTCCAACCGTTTCGTTGACAGACATGAAGATTGTACATCAGTGCTCCAATAGACCCCTTCGGAAAATGATTGTTCTCTATTTTCGGAGAAATGCCACTGTTGCCATAAATAGAATTCATTCTGGTTGAATTTATTCTTTAATGGAATATTTTTAACATGATTTCAAATCCTGACGCTACGGTTGTTCAATTATTGACTGTGGTGGTGAGTTTGTTTTGGTTTTGGTGTAGTCCATCGTTGTACACTCGTTCTGGAATGTGAATGAGGTATACATACATACATACATACATACACACACAAATATATATATATATATATATATATATATATATATATATATATGTATATATATATATATATATATATATATGCTTATGTCTATCAGTCTATCTCCTCAAGTTCTCAATGAATTTCAATGATATTTTGTGGAAAGGTCGGTCACGAGCAAAGCAAGAATTGATTACATTTTTTTTCTCGTGTATTAAGACAATTGTCCGAAATGAAGGATTTTTTTCCATAAAAGCCGGACTATACTTAAGACAATGCACACAATGCTGTTGTAGAGGCCCCAAATATTTTTGTCACCCTAAAAAAATATGCCATTAAAATATTTTTCATTTCCAATGTTTTCCAATGTTTGAGTTTTGTCTAAGGATATTTTATGCTACTTAGAAATAGATTGCTTATGATCTAAAATTTCATTTTTATCTTGATTTGTTTGAAAATAATAATAATAAAAAAAAAAAATACAAAATAGAAGAACCCCCACCAAGATCTTTTATGCACTGGGCCCCATAAATGTTAATTTTGGTTCTGGAACTAATATTTTTTGTCTGTAAGTGTTTACAAGCATATTTTTTTCAGATTGAATTGAAATATTTTCTAAAGATCTCATTGTATTCTTTTTATATGTTGTGTCGATGGTTGGTTAGCTCAATGGTAACGCTACTTTGAAGCAGTCACCCTATTGGTTGCAGGTTCGATTCCCCGCAGTAGCTCTATTTTCTTTAATTGGTTATTTCATTTACGTTGTCTTGGTCGAATTCACCGCGTAATAACAGGAGATCGTTTCAGTATAATTTAACTCATTATTATCATTCTGTCGGACCATATATCCATTTATCAATGACACATAGAGCGCTAGATATACTGTTAGTTGAATGTCAACATGTTTAATTTAATTTGTCCATTTAATTATTTATGGCCACCTTGATGACCATCTATGGTATGCTTTTTTTAGAAAGTATTATGTATAAATTAAAACATATCAAAATATCCGTTATTCAGGTCTGTTTTGAAATTTTCAGAGCACTTACATCGATCCGGTGCTAAATTCCTATGATAGAAGTTACCACTTGGTGGTTATCTTTGCCTCCGCTAAATCTTTAGCTGTTTGATAGTTTAGCGTTTTTGTTAGCTCAGCCAACCATTGCGGCGTATATAGAGGTACAGTAATACAAAGAGACGCAAACATTCACATAGATGCGATTCATACATTTAAATCTGTCAGTCTCTTGTCCTATATACAAACATATAGGATATAGGATATAGGATATATATATATATATATATATATATATATATATATATATATATATATATATATATATATATATATATATATCCTGAAAAAGTTGTAATAAATAACCCATACATACATACACATATACTTTAACATACTAGTGCACTCAAACACGCCAACACAAGCTCTCATAATGTTTGATGTTGGAACGTGTTTATATCATATTTTTTAGGGCAAAATAACAAATTATTTCACATGAATAAATAAAACCTATTCATCTTTTGCAATGTCTGACCTACCCAAAAGTGAATTCTAAGCATTTCCAAAAGAATCCAGTTTACTTTCATCTTATGCAAAGATCTATCTATCTATCTATCTATCTATCTATCTATCTATCTATCTATCTCATAGGCGTCCCTGGGGGGCATTTGCCACCCCATGGAAAGGTACTGTAATTCATTTGCACTACTTTTTGTTAGTTCAACGAATTTAATTAGTTTTGTCCTAGAAATAGTCTTAAATAAAAGATAACAGTTTCCATCCAATTTTTGTATTTTTCGAACAGATGGGCAATTAATACATGGAAAAAGTGGCAAAATTTGGATTCTTTGGCCCTTATTTGACCAGAAGCGATTAAAACCCTTTCTTTACCCCTCAAGTTTTACATTTTGGCTTCGTGGTAGTGCTTGTTGACATTATAGCTGAGCGTATTGCGTAAGCATTGCCTTGACGTATATTGAAGCTGGGACAGCTACTTGTACTATTTACGTCCCTCTTCCCAATACAAAACGAGTGAATTAAAATTCTGTAATTACTTCCCAATTTCGGAACTTTGTTTTTGCATAACTTTTGATTACTTAAGGCAATTAAGAAAAAATAGGAAAAAAGTTTTCTTATTCTCAGTCCGCGCTCTTCCAGAAAATGCATTAATTAGGCTCTTACAACACATGGAAAATTTTGACCTGACCATCTTAATTATAGCACAATCTGAAATAAAGAGTGAGCCTTTGCTTTTGTCCCCCAACCAAGAGACAAGAAATATATCCCTTTGTCCCCCCATCGGAATTATATCTTTTTGCACTCCTGGAAAAATTCTAGTGGACGCCCATTTTATTTATCTATTTATCTATCTATTCATCCATCCATCTATCTATCTATCTAAGTTTGTTCAGATCTATCTATCTATCTATCTATCTATCTATCTCAGTCCACCCTGATCTATCTATCTCAGCCTGTTTTGATCTATCTATCTATCTATCTATCTATCTATCTATCTATCTACTGCAGGTGCAAAATGGATCCAATTCGTTTCAAAAACGTATTTCTCACATCCTTATACCCCATCAAAATTGACAGAATTTGTTCAAACATTTCTGGTTTAGTACGTTACATTCAAACTCTCACCAAAACTGTCAACGTATGTTTCTTCGGTTCTTAAGTTGGTCCGGCTGGCTGGCACCTATTTATCAGGCGTACAGGTCGCACCAATGGGGCTGGAGGAATGAAAATTTAAACATTTACTCCTTATTATGTCTGGAAAAAAACTTTTTTTTGTTATTTGATTATCTCCAAAATAGGCTTTCAGTGTGAGGTTCAATTTGCAACGTGAGTTTATGCTGGACTTATATTTTTGGTTGTATGTAAGTTTATGCTGTTTTTGCTTAAAAAAAAAAATTCCCTCCTGAATATGTTCCGAATTTGAGGTCCAATTTGCAATGAAAGTTGTTGCTACATTGTTCATTTAGTTTTTGTCCATCAGCATCCAGGCTTGTTTTCTTTTATGGATTGGATTCTTTAGTGATCATTGCCCATCAAAGGGCGAGAGAAGTAACTTATTCATTAATCAGCTCTTTTTCCAATTTTCTTCTCTCTCTCTCTCTCTCTCTCACACACACACACACACACACACACACACACACACACACACACACACATATATATATATATATATATATATATATATATATATATAAATTATAAATTGTGTTATATTATACAGAAACTTATTTGAAATGATCCCCTGTCGTTACACGGTTAATATATCATTCAATTAAAACAACATAATTAGAATAAACAATAGAAGAAATTTGGGCTGTTATAGATGGGGTAGCTGCCTCAACATAACAGTGCCCTTACCATTGTGCTAAGCAGTCCGCCGGTAAAGCAAAGGCCAAATAACTACTTTCAACCCAAATTCTATCTAGGCCAATTTCCTGAATAAAAACTGGGTGTCGGTTCTAATAGAGTTCCCCATAAAGATAACACACACACACACATATATATATATATATATATATATATATATATATATATATATATATATATATATAAAGCAATGTTAGTAAGTATCCATGTATCGATTTAATCTCTTAAGAAATGGATGCTGAAATGAGGCAAGCGCAAGATGCAATTATTTCAACCATAAAAAACTGTTGTATTTAAGTATAGTATTGCCTTGTGGCTAATATTGTAGCAGAAAGTTTATGTGTACGTAAATTTCACCCTTTTTCTCATTAGGATCGCTTCCCTTATGAAACACACACACACACACACACACACACACACACACACACACAAACACACACACAAACACACACACACACACACACACACACATATATATATATATATATATATATATGCGTGTGTGTTTTTGTATAAATATTTGTATGTATACGTGAATTGAATGAACACATGCACGCATAAACTTACATATGTATACTCAGAAATGTACACTTATATTTGTAGATATGTTTAAATGAAGTACACGCACATATATACACAAGCAGGTATTTGAATAGAAATTTGGACCAACTAAATACGTATGCATCCATATGCTTATCACATCTTAAATTTATGTAATTACAAAATGAAATGCTTTTCATGAGAATGTTTTTCCGATTATTTCTATCCAAATTTTTGCCGGGACGCAAATAAGCTGGAGAATATGTCACATATTTCCTAAAATTTTTACTTCTGTTTTGCTTATACATACTTATTATTATTAAAAAAAAAATAATTTCGTCCTCTTCTTAGGGAAATTGAAATGCCATCCGTACCCCCCCCCCACTAAAACAAGATAAAGTAAAAAATAAATAGGTCAGGCGAGTGAGCTGTGAATGGGTAGAATGTGGAAAGTTCTTTTAAATAGTCGCTTCCTGTCCCCTCGGCACTAACCGGATGCACTTCCACCCCCGATTTCCTTCTTTTTTTTTCTTCTTCTCTCCTATTTCTTTTTTCCACAACTTCTTATTTCGGTTCCTTGTTTTGAGTCTTTGATAGAATTAGCGCTGATCCAGCAGACTCTAGTCCGCATTATTGCTAACTCTTGATCCCCGGATAAACAATCAACACGAGGCCTATTTGCTGACGTCGAAAACGGTACTTAGGCAGTTTCAATTCCCGTTTCCATTTTCATATCTTTGCAAGACAGTAGGGTGAAACTGAATGAAGATTTATCTGCTTCTCACTCATCATCATCAGTCTTTTAACGCCCGTCCTTGGACATAGACCTTCCCCAGGATCCGCCACATTTCTCTATCATGGGTGTCGCGGAGCCAGTATTTTCTGAATTTGTCTAGTTCATCTCTCCATCTTGTTTTTTTTTTTTTAATCGGTCTCAGTTTCGCATGTGGTCTCTGGGAATCCATGTTGTGAGTTGTGATATTCATTGGTTGTCTTTCATTCTCGCTACATGACCGCCAATTGCCATTTGAGTTTTCTAATGGATTGTATGATGTCTCTGACCCCCGTTTTATTTCTGATATATTGTGCTTTCTTGTGATAAGTTTCTTGTGCGTCTTTTTACCAAGAAATGATTGTAATATTGTTTCTACTGCTTGTCTAGAGGCTACGATAATTGTGTGTTTTTCACCAGTGCCAGATGTTGGTGTTCGAACTCAGGCAAAACCCAGGATTTTTAATACTGATTTTCAAAGCAGGCAGGGTCTCCCTACGTGGAGTATTGGTACAATAAATCTTATCCTCACATTCCACCTATTTAACAGTTTGCCACTATTCTAAACTTAGTAGATATCAAGAATGTTCTCTCCGGTGAGATTTGGTTAATGTACGAACATTGTATTCTGTTAGGGGTTGTCATATCTGAAAATTCAAAATGGATGACGTTCCCATTGAACCGTCATTTAAAAAAGTGAACGTTCCCAGTTACCGTCAGAGCTGTTGAAATACGTGAATAGAAGAGTTCAAGTTGATAGGTTACGGTTGAAAATACGATACCTTGAATGGAGGACAAGAAAAACAAATGCTTCTATGCGAAAGATATAAGAAAAAGAAATAGTGTATTTTTAACAATCAATTTATGGCTGTAATACCAATACCAGTATAAGGAATAATTGTGCGTAGCTGAAGAATAAGAAGAAGCAATACGTAACGCTACAAATCAGACCTAAAACTGCAAAGTTGACAACACTGTACAAGCGTCATCCGTCTCTCCCTACCTAGCTCAGTCTATCACTCTCCCTCCCTCCTTCACTCTCTCTGTCTCTCTGTCAGTGTGTATGTGTTTGTGTCTCATCCTCTTTCTCTGTCTCTGTCTCTCTGCCTTTCTCTGTCTGTCTGTTTTTCTCTCTCCCCCCTCTCTCTCTCGTCATCACAGGCTCATTTTTTCAGTTGAGAAAATGACAGAAGGTGAAATTTCGGACTTTGGGATATTTCAAAAAATTCCTCACAACTGGAGATTTGAAGACTTAAATGGAGGACATATCCCGGAAAATACAGACTTATCCCAACCCCTAATTCTGGAAAATAGACTTTTTAAAAACAATTAAGTATTTGATGGATTTTTGAAAATAGTTTGCTGAAATGGGGGTTGATTAGATAAGAACTGCTATTAGCATTCCAAACTTCATTAGCAGTCAATTCAGTAGAAAGTACTATGGGTATCATAAGTGAACGATACAAGTTTATCATAACGTTTGAGGCGGGAAGTGTTCAGATACTCTTTTATGATCTATTTTCCTTCGGTATCCCAACAGAGCATGTCTTCGTGGGGCGTAGATAATAGGGACATGCTTTGTTAACTGCATTCTCCATTCTTTTTTCATTCTCGTTTCTTTAATTCCTGTAAAGCGCCGAGTTGTTAAAGTCAGCCAATCAGTGCCCGGGAAAGCAGAGTAATGAGTGGGCGTTTCTTTAGGTAGCCACCAGGTGGCGACATTTCCGCCTGTTTGGCTCAATTTCTTATATGTTTACCATTTTTTTGGTGGCGTCGGCTCGACTGTAGCCAGCCCCATCTCGAGATTTCATTCCAGATTCCGCTCCCCCCCCCCACACCACAACCCCCACCGACGCATCCGCCGGTGGAACCGAGAATTATCGGCTCGTCATTCCATCTTTCTATTATTTTCGGCACGGCATCGTTCTATTCTAGGAGTCTCCTCAGCCAGATAGGAACCAGTCATCAACATCTACTTTCAAATTCCTACAAAAAAATTCTTTTCGTCATTTCTCCTTTATATTGTTTAACCTGCTTCCCGTAAATGATGTAGACAAGACAGATTTCCGGTATGCAAATAACCAAGTGGATCAAACGTTACCATACAGTAAAACCCCGCTTAACGTACCTCGTTTAGCGCTCTCTCGCTATAGTGCTTTTTTAAAAAAAAATATTTTTATAATAACTTTAGTAAATTATTCTTGCGAAGTAGACACTTGAAAAGCCATCGTAAATATCAAAAAGGAGCTGCCTCCCTCAGTGGCTAAAATGGCTAGATTTTTCCCCTTTTCTTTTCAATACCGGCTAAATTAATAGCTAAAAATGTTAAGCACGCCTGAAAAACCACACATACTGAAATGATCGGAGGTGTGAAATTTATTATAATAAATATATGATTTAAAATCATTTTTCACCAAGGCTCCTGGTTGTGGTTCTCGCTATACGGTACTGTTTACACATAAAGTTGGCGTTATAAATCAAAAGGAAATATTTTCTTAATAATGTCACATTCCCGGAATAAATGATAATAAAAGACAGCATCATGGGCAGTCCCCGAAATAACTGTACACTGTGCACTTTGGTAAATATGTCATGTGCGTGAGAAAAGAATAAAAATATATACATTCACAGTACTTTATTGTATAGCGATATGTATCGACACCTAGTGATATTTCACCAGCTCAGAAAAGTTGCAATACCAGATGAGATACCCAGAATTAATTTCCATCTTGTTGAGGCTCAATAACGACAGCATATATTTTTGAATGATTGCTAGCCTAATCTCTTATCAAGCTCTTATGATGGCTCCGAATATCGCTATTTCATTTTATGCATTTCATGGAACTAACTGAATTTCGCAACAACACTGATAACAACAATTGAAAAAACAATATTAACACAGGCAACAAATATTTTCCAACAATATCAACATCATCAACAACAACAACAACAACAACAACAACGATGATGATAATAATAATAATAATAATGATAATAATAATGATAATATACGTATCACACATTTTTCAAAAGTTCGTTGCGTGCCATATCTTGTTTTTTTTTTCGGAGATAGGCGAATAGCGAAAAATAACGCCCAGTGTTAGTTTTGGAGTGCACCGTCATAAAGGCAGCACGTACGCTCTTCGTATTTCTCTCTCTGCTAAATCAATCTCCTGTACCTCCCACCAACCCAACCTCCAACAACTCAATCTAACAGATTCATTATTTTCCCACATGAATTAATAGTAATATTTTCTTTCGGTTTACGGAACGCTTTACTTTCGGTTAGCAGGGAAACCTGTAATATGGAAAAGAAGAGAGAAAAAATGATAACGATGATGATGACAATTTTTATGATTTTATCAACATTTATGATATTAATAATAGTAATTACAATGATGATGATGACTATTATAAGTATCCTTATCACCATTAAAGAAAGAAATGTCTACAACAATTGCATCCTCCTAACGTACCCTACGGAGCTGAAACATGAGACATAAACAAATTCGCTCTTAAACTAAGAATTATGCAACGTGCAGAGGAAAGATTGCAAAACTGTACAACATAAGAAAGTTCTTACCGTTGTCAGAGATATTGTGAAGCCATCTGAAAGCTCAAATGGCAATGGGCGGGCCAAGTTGCAAGAATATTTGAAAATCGCTATAAATCCATTTTTCATCATCATTACGCACCTCCCTCGTCCAAAATTAATGTTTTTTGAATGTGAACAAAAAAGACGAATGCTGTCCAATTCGTTTCTGTGAGTTCATACGGAACTCATTTCCCTAGCTTCTGGGTTTTCTTAAGGTTTGTGAACAGTGGACCCTTGTTGACAGATTACACAAGAATAAGCATTATACTTCGAAGACACTTGTAAGATCTCTCTATCATTGTGCAGAAGATGGAACTGGCTACTTTTGCATGATCCTAATAAGAATCTTTAAATAGAAAAATATCCCCCCAAACAAAAAATAAAACTGCAAAAAGTACCCAAGTTTGTGATGCTGATAAAATTTCTGGAGCCCTGAAGAAGAATAGATGTCATTTTGACTCCAGTAACATTCACTATTGAGATTCCGATGTTAAAAATAGAATAGGTCCCATAAGCACATGAACAGTTTGCCAAGAAAAACATCCCAAACATTGAAAAAGGACTAATGTGATTCTTTTGTAACCTAAACGCACACAAAATGAATTAAATCATTTTGTTCTGAATTTTTGAGTTGAGAAATTATCATTATTATGCACTGATTCACATGGACTTGTGTCATCATCTTGGTTGTTATTATCACAACGGTTCCAAATGTTCTGACTATAACAACCTTGATGGTGGCACTTCTCTGAGTACATCATCATCTTCATCATCATCATTCTTTTATCGTCCGTCATTGGACATAAATCTTCCCCAGGATCCGCCACATCTCTATTATGGGCGTCGTGGAGCCTGTATTTTCTGAATTTGTCTAGTTCATCTCTCCATCTTGTATTCTGTCGGCCTTGATTTCGCATGTGATCTCTGGGGATCTATGTCGTGAGTCGTGATGTCCATAGGTTGTCTGCCATTCTTGCAACATGATCTGCCCATTGCCATTTTATTTTTTTATTTCTATAGATTCTATGATGTCTCGAAATCCTGTTTTCTTCCCTATATACTGTGCTGTTTTGTGATCTCTCCATATAAGGTTGAGCATGCTTCTCAGCTTGCAGGTCTGTCTCTTGATTAGGTTCCATGTTTCAGCTCCATTTGTATACTCTTCTTTTTAGGATTATTGGGACCTTCTTGATTTTGAGAGTTGAGCTTGCTCTGCCGAGGTCTTGCCATCCTAGAGGGACTCTTTGCTTGATTTCCTCTTCTTTCGAGGATCTCATGGAGATTCATTGTCCTAGGTAGATGTAGTGGTCTACTTTCCTCAGTTTTGCATCTTCGATTTTGACAGTTATGTCCTTATTCTTGATGTGATCGTTGCACATGACTTTTTTTTTTTTTTTACTGAAATTCATGTGTAGGACGACTTACTTGCTTTCTTCGTTTTGTTCATCTAGCATTAGTTGGAGGTCGCGTAGGTTCTCTGCGAAAAGGATGATAACGCCTGCAAACTTAAGATTGCTCAGATATTCGCCGTCTATTTCGATTCCCTTAATCTACTAGTCCAGGTTTCGGAATATCGTCATGAGGTAGGCTGTGAAGAGTTTGGGTGAGTTGGTATCACCTCGCCTTATTCCTTTTTGGAGCTGGAAAGGTTCGGAGTCTTTATGTAGCCTGATGAAGGAGTTGCTGTGATTGTATATATGTTGCAGTTCTTTGACGTATACAGGGTCTACACCTAGTATGGTGATGGCCTTTATGACCATGGGAATTTCTACAGAGTCGAATGCAAATATCTATATCTATAAATGCTACAGCGAGTGGCATTTTGTATTCTGCTACTTTCTCTTTCAGCTGATTTATTGAATGGAGATGGTCCATGGTCGAGTAACTTCTTCTAAACACAGCCTGTTCCCGTGGTTGGTTTTCATCAAGTGTTTTAGTGATCCGGTTGGTGAAAATGTGCAGAGAAAGATGATAACAATAGCAAAGCAACTTTGCCGTCCATTTTAAGTCAGCGATATCATTTTACTTAACGATTTCAGTTTTTGTTTTTACCATTTTTCCATTAAAACTAATTTACTTGATTTCCCGCCATTTCACTTTCCTTTACCACGTCTCGTCTGTTCCTCTCAAATCTTTCGGATTTCCGGCTCTTCTTTGAGATATCCGCAATGTCTCGAATGCTTCCGCTATGTCTCGTACGTTTCCGCCGCGAATCGCATAATTCCGGGATGCCCTGTACGTTCCTTCAAACTTTCTTATAATTTCTTCCTACCATTTAAACTACGTGTTTTCTCTCTTACTCAGTTGACTATCGCGGATGTTTCGTCACGCTGTTCCACCTTTTTGCCACTTTCCTGATATTTCCAGCTGTAGTAAGTTTCCGTCGTCCTTTCTAACATAAGAATTCGGAGAGATAATAGTACAACTAGCCTCAAACTTTTTGTTATTTTCCCTGCTCATTATAAAATGCTGCAACGGGAAAGCCACTGTTTGACAACCCAGAGCACATTATTAAAACTGTCACTGCAGATGGGAACTGCGGATAGCCCAACGGTTAAAAGCAGAAAGAATGGAATCGGCGGAGATCAAACCAAGACTCTGACTACTTGGATCTATTTCGCACTAATGCCCGTGGGATAGTCATGAACCTTCCCTCCCCTGCAGCTATAGGTGACTTCGCTCTTTAGTCATGGTTGGCAGAATGTCTAGGACGGACAATTCTTATTCCAAACCACGGAATGGAGACTCCATAAGGCGGCAGGATATCCATTTTGATTTCCTTCCTGTAGCTCCTACAGTCAAGCTGATGCCGAACGTACCGTCCCGATTTGCGTTAGACTACACCAGGGTGGGGATTTCAGTCCACTAGGCATCCAAATATTACGATACACTACTACTAGGCTTGTGCCCTGAAGAGGCATTTTCAGTGCCATCACGTTTTCTACCGAGACAGAAAAAAACCTTCGTCAGTGCATACCATAAGATAAACAGAATAGTGGCAAACTTGCAACTGAAATTTACATTTGCTACCAGTTTAAGACATCTATTACTTTGTGGTTCTTTTAACACGACCGACCATAGGCGTTGGCAATCAATTTCCTGGGGGCGGGGCTGGTAGAGGGATATATTTCGAGGGGTGGGGTAAAAAAATATATCAGCAATATATCTCGGCAGCCACCCTTTTACCATGGATGTACTGAGTTTGGGTTGCATAAAAAAAAATTGTACTGCACTATTATCCTTTATTGACTATAAATTTCCAACTTTCAGTTCCCCTCGCCCTAGGTTAGAAGTCCTGATCCGGGGGGTGGGGGTAGCAAATGCCTCATTCGCCAACCTTCCCAGCGGACGACCATGTACCCGACTACTTACATATTATTATCGAAGTTCAGATCAGCTACTTTGTTACGGACTTGTATGAGATGGCAGTCAGTCTGTTCAAAGAAAAATATTTAAACATCAAGTGTTGAGCAATTAATTGATAATTAAGTTTTCTCATGTGTTAATAATGTTTATCGCTTTTTAAAAAAAATTCTCTTTGATCCACCCTGATGAAATTCCAGTGGATGGTACATTTTATATATTTTTAATTATTTTTTGTACTGAAATTGATTTTGTTTTTAATGAAAAAATCAGTGGAATTCAAATGTCTTTGTGTTATTCCTAGTTGACGCTTGTTGCAATTAACCTTAATGAAAAATTCACGGAAAGCAAAGGCGCTCTGCGCACATGAATTTATTTTCTCTTGTTTATTTTATCATTTAATTTGCGTCTAATTTTGATTTAACATATATTTCCAGCTGCCTTATTACTCGATCATTAATGGTGGCATGTCAATGAGGACGACTGTCACTCGAAAATCGTTTCTTATTCGAATGGGAAACATGGGTTTTATAATCACCAACCTAATCGCTTGATAAGAAAGCTAATTATTTTCCACTGGTTTTATATCAGAATTTCCTTTAAAGTTGAATATATATATATATATATATATATATATATATATATATATATATATATATATATATATATATATATATATATATATATATATATATCCGTACCGCACGAGAACCAGAACCAATTATCTAGAAAAAAAAACACAAACATTTCATCTGAAATTAGCTAAAAAAAATACTAGCACAAGATTTGGGCGTTGCTGACCCAAAATGACCATAGAGACACCCAAAAAGTACTTTTTGAAAAAAAACCCCAATCAGAGAGAGAGAGAGATGGTTGTTTTGTGAAAGCAAGTCTTATCAATCTAGACCACAAACCTTCTGACAGGTTGTACTCAATTATTTTCTCTGTATTTCTTATGCTTTGGGACAAAGTAGAGAGTGTATTGATGATCCATCCACACTGCACTTACAAGCCAGATATGTCGGAGATACTTAGGGCTGTCTTGAATTTGTAATTGCAAATCCAAAGAAAGAAGAAAAAACACTACATGTGTACTGTACCGTTCATAAAGGAGTACACCTCACCACTTGATAGAAAAAAAGAATGTTTATTTCCTTCTAAGTCGAACATAGCAGGATTGCTACTATTTCAGTGGAACATTACACAATCCAAAGGGATTTATCGGCTTGGAAAATTGAGTTTGAGTCTAAACTCTGGTCAAGAGTGTTGATATTCTTCTCATGCTAGGTCCACTGGGAAACTACAATACCTGAACCTATTCATCTTTATCCCCTTCTGTCTCCAACTCCCTCGCTTTTTAACCCCGTTTAGGATAAGAAGAAGAAAACGTTTTGCTCTATAGACTGCAAAGCAATGATTTGCATCTGCACATAAATAGTATCAAAACGAGAATCCATGTATTAGAAAATGTGAACCATATTTGAAGGCATTTAAGAACCCTTCATTTCAGCGATGAGTATCAAGAAAAACATTCACCTGAATTCCTCTAACCAATCACTTTTGAATCGTTTTTTTGCCTTAAATCCCTTGAATATTGTAGCTTAGACATAGAGCTTAAGATGAATTGTATTTTGAATGTAATCTAATGTTTAATTTCACTCGTCCATTTAATTATTTATGTAAATCTTGATCATAATCTAATATTGGTGTATTATACCTTTCTGGAGAGCCCCATGCTCCTAAATTCCTGCTCTCTGGGTCTGTTCTAAGAAGTTCAGAGTAATTAAAGGAAATGAACCTAAGCTTAATTCATAAAATAAAAATTAGCGGTTAGCTCAAATTCCCCTGAATTCGTAGCAGTTTAACAGTCAAGTGTTCTAACTGAGACCACCACTATATATCACCCAATTGAAAAAAAATCTGGGGTGGGGGACTGAACGACGAACGAAGTTTACAATTACCTTTGGGGCCATTTTCTGAGAGAAAAAGGGATCTTATGCAAAACTCAGCGAGGTAGACCACTACATCTGCCTAGGACACCGAATCTCCATGAGACCCTCAAAAGAGGAGGAAATCAAGCGAAGAATCACTCTGGGATAGCAAGACTTCAGCAGAGCAAGCTCAACTTTCCAGAACCAGACGATCCCAATAATTCTAAAAAGAAGAGTATACAACCGATGCATTCTCCCGATAGTCACTTATGGAGCTGAAACATGGAACCTAACCAAGAGAAAGACCTGCAAGCTGAGAAGTATGCAATGTGCGCATGAGAGAATCATGCTCAACCTTACATGGAGAGACCACAAGACAGTACAGTATATAATGAAGAAAACGGGTGTCCCTGACATCATAGGAACTATTAAAAAACTCAAATGGCAATGGGCAGGCTTTGTTGCAAGGACGGAAGACAACTGATGGACATCATGTCTCACAACATGGATCCCCAGAGATCACATAAGAAACCGAGGCCGACAGAACACAAGATGTAAAGATAAACTGGACAGATTCAGGAAATACTGGCTCCGCGACGCTCATGATAGATAATCGTGGCGAATCCTTGGGAAGGTCAATGTCCAACGACGGACGTTAAAAGACTGATGATGATGATGCACCGCCAAGTACGCTGACTATTTCCATCTATAAGATTGTCTATTGAAACTGTTCTGATGCCCATTCCAACGGCTTTTCGAGAAATTTTCTGATTTAAAACAATAATGTTTTTACCAGATAAATCCAAGCATTCAGCCCAATAATTGACCCTCATGTTTACCTATAAATATCACATTCCATTGTTTAAAGCAATTCATTTGCTATGTCGCCGACAAAAGGCTCGTTTTCATGGTAAATAATTAAGTTTGAGAAACAAATTACTTTATCGGGCGAAAAGAAATCAAAGGTTTAAATTTAATTAGCTTTTCCATCTAACTAAATGAACTTGAATTATAAAAACGGTAGCTGGAACCTATATCTCAGAGGCTGAAACGCTTAAACATATTTTAGAAACCTAAATACGTAACTATATCTTGAAGATCAAAACTCGTCTAAAACCTTTGGGAACACTTGAAAGCATAAACATTTGGAAATATCTATATGATCTAAAAACTCAATTATATCGTATAGACGAAAAAATCTTGAAGGTCTTAATTCTTAGAAGAAAAAAAAAAACATCTGAAAGTCTTACAACATGCCTTGAAGCGGTGGTTCTCGAACCTTTTTGAATAGTGTGCCCACATTCCAATATTTTAGCCGAGTACTCCCTGACAAGTGCAAAACATTTTTGGTGGAAAAATACAGCGTGTGTCATAAGTGTCTGATTTATCAAACAACAACTTTGTAATCGAAAAACACTTGAACGCTACATTTCAAATGTTCAAAATCCATCACTGAATTCATGTCAAATGACAGTTCAAATTTTTTGATTTCCAACTGCCATTCCATACCAAAAACAATGGCGGTGGGGTAGACCAACTCCAACTTCTTCAAGACCGAAACTTGTAATTTGTGCAAAAATGAAGAAAAAAGCGTAGTGTGGGAGTGGAGCGAGGCTAATCCGTCAGAAAGACACATACAAGTATAAATATTTGAAAAATCGTAACACGTCACTAGAAGATAATTTTGACAAAACTTAGATAACGTGCAGGTTGAATTATAGTAAAACTAACTTCCGTTGGATTTTTTTTTTATTACTCTTGGTATTCTTACAAAGTTTAGGGTCCAAAGTTTCCAAAAAGTATGGCAATTTTTTCCCGGACAGTATTTTCAATATGGCATCCAAGATGATCGCCAAATCCATAAAAATGTGCATTTCCTGTTCATTGATTTGCCTAGATGAGATTTCCGAGCGGTTCTCTATAGTATCAGGCGTGTTTGATAATATGATATAATTAGTTCTACAATCGGAAAAAGATAAAGGCATTATTTTCAAGCTGGTCACCAGCCAAATACTCAAAAGTGCCCACTACTCGTCCATTATTACATCTAGACAAATTTTTATACGTTATTTGGTAGAAACAAGTATGGTTGATAGCATGATATGGGGTCTTCTACAGCCTTGCCACTGAAAGGTTAAATTTCCAAGATGGTGTCCAAGGTATTCTTCAATCCTTTTTTCCTAGATTTAACACTTATTGTGAAATTCACATCGTATTCACTGCTTCCAAACATGAAAGTCCAAGCGTAAGTATCTCAACCTAAAATGTTTGCACGAGGCATGAATCTTTGTAGCAGTAATAGAAATAGGTTGATTTTTTTCAACAGATAACATGAATATTTTACTAGTCTATGAATGTGTGTATTTTACCTACTGGTCAGTAAATTACCCAAAATACATGTATAACTTGTATTATGTCTGGCCTTTCCTTCGGGATCAAAGTGTAGTATCTGTTCCACTGCAGAGACCGAGGGGTCGGTACTGACACTTGACCGTCGAATGGGCCAGAGATTATGTTGGGGTTGATATCAGAGAACGAGTGCGCTGGTGCAAGCGTTAGCCAATGAAGTTTTACTGAGGCTGCGCTTTGCTACGCGCATCGGAGGCCTTTGGACTCGTCCTTGGGCTCTCCTATTATTACTCGGCCCAACTACGGGGGATTCGTTACCCTGGGGCAGCACTGTTCCATTGCACTTCAAGGAGCAGGTCCCCTGGTGGACGCTTTCGTGGCAGAGGTTGTCTAGCTTCTACGGAGCGCTTGGCAATCGTAGCTGCGTCGGCTGGAGCCATTTTTGGGAGGGTTGCTCCTGTTTCCTCCCACGTTAAGCCCGACCTTGTGTCAAATATTGCTGTGGTGAGACAGTGATTAAATAGATGCTGGCCCCTTTTTCTGGCCTTTCCTTGGGGACCAAAGTGTAGTATCTATTCCATGGCAGAAACTGAGGAGTTGGTACTGACACTTACCCGTCGAATGGGTCGGAGATTGTGTTGGGTTGACATCAGAGAACGAGTGCACCGGTGCAAACGTCAGCCAATGAGGTTTTAATGAGGTTGCGCTTTGCTACGCGCATTAGAGGCCTTTGGACTCGTCCTTGGGCTCTCAGCCCAGCTGCAGAGGATCCGTTACCTCGGGACAGCACTGCTCCATTGCACTTATAGGAGTAAGTCTCCTGGTGGACGCTTTCGTGGCGGAGGTCGTCTAGCTTCTACGGAGCGCTTGGCAACCGTAGCCGCGTCGGCTGGAGCCATTTTTGGAAGGGTTGCTCCTATTTCTTCCCATGTTAAGCCCGACCTTGTGTCAAATATTACTGTGGTGGGACAGTGATTAAATAGATGCTCAACCTTACATAGAGAGATCACAAGACAGCACAGTATATCAGGAAGAAAACGGGTGTCTGTGACATAATAGAAACTATTAAAAAACTCAAATGGCATCGGGCAGGTCATGTTGGAAGAATGAAAGACAAACAATGGACATCACGTCTCACAACATGGATCCCCAGAGATCACATGAGAAACCGAGGCCGACAGAACACAGGATGGGGAGATGAACTGGGCAGATTCAGGAAATACTGGCTCCACAGCGCCCATGATAGTGAATTGTGGCGAATCCTGGGGAAGGTCTATGTCCAACGACGGACGTTAAAAGACTAATGATGCAGAACATTGTACTTTTTCTCGACAATATCATTAATTCGCTTGTTTTTGTAGCCAATCAATTGATAAAGTATTAGAAATTTTCAATTATATATCCTAGCTCTGAAATAATCAAAAGTACTAATTCAAAGCTTGGTGATAATGGGCTATTCCCTTGATATCACCGAGTACCTTAATAGGTCTATTTCCTGTTTAATGCCATGGTCGATCGTACAAAAAGGGGGTCGACATTTTATTCACCGATAAATTGCTGTCTTCGAACATACTCCAAGTGGTTGGGTCAGTGTCTTTTGAAAAGAATATTTGTGCGAGGCAGACGGGAGTCAGGCGATTATAGTTTATCATGTCAAGTACAAAGAAGTATTTGCAAAGATTGTCATTTGTGTAAAGGTAGTTCCCAAGATTGCTGTTGAATCGCAGAGATGCAGAGAGAGAGAGAGAGAGAGAGAGAGAGAGAGAGAGAGATGTAAGATTTTAGCCTGGCTTCTCTATTGGATCTGGATATTGATTTCTTTAGTTTTAAAGCTTTGAAACCGATGTGAAATTCTCTATCATCTTATCAAGCACACTTGTTACCAACAAATTACGCTCAAAAACCTATCTAGGAGGATGAGTAATGGGTATTTTTGAGAATTTGGGTGCCGACCAACATGGACGCCATCTTGAAAATAATACATTCAAATTTTATCATATAAAGCACACTCAATATTAAAGAAAATCGTTCAGAAATCTCATCTAGGTTAATCATTGAACGAGTAATGGGCATTTTTATGGGTTTGGCGATCATCTTGGATGCCATATTGAAAATGCTGACTGGGAAAAATTGCCAAATTACTCCTTTGGAAACATTGAACGCTAAATTTTATGAAAATACATTGGTTTTGCTTCTAACAAAAAGGTTCAGCAGATTTACGATTCAGCCTCATGTTGCAAACAAGTGTTGCCAATCTAGCACTTTTCATACTGGATTTGATGCGTTCGTTGTTTCGGCAGCTAAAAAATCCAATCATTTTAACATGTTCTAGCACCATTTATCCAGCAATCACAGCTAAATTACATCTACTTTAAGATTATTTACATATTTAGCCGTTTAAATGGTCGTAAAATGGCTACCGATGTTTTCAGTGTATTTTAGCGTTATTTGACACTTTCACGAAGATGATCAAGCGTGAAAAATTTTTTGTGGGCAACAGTACCCAAATTTGAAAAAGGGGACACTGTCAAACGACAACCAATATGATTTTATCGCAACGGATACTTTTTCCTGAAACACCGGTGTAATTTTGTAAAGGATGTTTTAGCTGCATTTTCCGTCCCGTCTTCTGATGAAGTCCCGGAGAGTTTTTAGCTTTGAGAGACCCCAAAGAAGACGGATGATTTGAAGGAACTTGTAAAAAAGATACAACACAAAAAACATATGGACTCGAATGAAAACTAGATGTGAATCTGGAAACTCGTTCGAAATAATGAAAAAAATTGTTTTCTGGGCAAAAAGAAGAAACAAAAAGATCGGTAAATTCCATGAATCACAAGGCTCGTCCACATGTTGTAAATATGACGCAGTAAGCAATCGCTGAGCTGGGATAGGAAGTTCTTTCACACGTGGCGTATTCTCCGGGCATTTTTACCCTCCACATTATTTAACCCTTATCTGACTAAATCTAGGGAATAAAACCTGATTTAAATTCTCCTTGGATTTACCCTTTTACTATGTAAACACCTATTGATTCTGTTTGATGTTCATTGAGATGTTATAAAACTGAATAAAAAGCAGGATCATACATAAGATATATTTCCTCCAATTCTTTTTACAAATTATTCAATTCGTAAAATAAAATTCACCAATGAATGTATAAACACCAGAATTTCATTTCGTTAAGTAATTGAATTTCAGTGTATATTTGTCACTGAATAATTCCTTATTGATTTTTTACGTAATTTATTTTTTTCGTGCAAGTGTTAACAAATGTTTAAAAACAAGTAAATCTTTTTTTCTTTCATATTATATAATTTTGAAAATAATGTAGGAAATTGCCGAATGAACTATGTAGCGAAAGTAGCATTTGCTACGGACCCCACATTCCAAGGAGGGCTCACCCTAAATGCTTACCAGCTATCAATTCCAATCCAGTGATCTTACAATTCATCTATTACTATATCACTATATTGTCTTTCATGAAGGACTCGTTGTTTAAGGTTAACGCTTTTAGACAATCATTGGAGCTATTACAATAATTAATGGGAGGCTGGTATCTATATGATTCTTACACGGTGCATAAATACGAAAGTATTTGATACTGATATGATAACCACTTCATAAGAATAGAAACTGGAAAGTAACACTATTACTGATATATCAGCCATATTAACGAATCTTCTGGCTATATAGCAAATGAAAAAAAAGCACTTTACTATGCAATTGAAACAAATATGGGTTCAGATGTTTATGTGGATTGTTCAAAGATTATGTACCTTTTTATAACATATGCAACAAGCACTGCACTAGCTTAATCTGGCACTGAGTAGGAAATAGTAACAGAAAGACAGCGTTACAGCCGCTCCCAATTACACTTATGCGAAGATTTGTGACGGCTGGGTGTAGATGAAGGCATTTTTTTGACTGTCTTTCTAATCCTTTATCAACTATAACTAAAGGCAGCCGGCCTATCACTGCATGTGTATTACCTGTTACTATGCATACTGACGTTGAATGACACGGAGAATTAAGTCTGAAAATAATGAAAATTTACTGAATCGTACATTGTATGAATACGCTAAGTTACAGATCTATTACGAATTGAAAATCATTTACTTTTTATATTTCTAATAATTCATTTCATTTATCTTTTCATATTTGAATTTGGAAAAAAAAACATTCTTAATTTGATTTTCGTATTCAATAATTCATAATTTTATTCAAGGTTGACAGTGTCTACCATGCCTATCCGGCAGGCCCGTCCTTGGGGTGTATGCTGTGATAGATAGAGAAAAATATCATGAACAAACAAAGCTATATAAAACTATCTGTGAACCGATTTGCATTCAATCTTTAGTGACTTAGGTGTTGGCATCGGCATACGCTCTCTGAGTGCTGCATAATTCCCAAACATAGCCGTTGTATCGTGGCTATTGCAGTTGCTCTGTTTCCATGATGAAAGTGAGATTGAAGAAAGCCTATTTCGATCTCTATAGACAAAGGAACGACACTGCAGTGACCTCCTCAGGGCGCAAGCCTGGGCGAAGCGTATGAAGATTCTAAGATGCCCAGTCGACAGAACCACCACTCTGTCTCGTTGATTTAGACCAAAGTAAATCGGGGCATGATACATATGGAATCAGCATGGCTACAGGAGTTGCTGGAGTCGTCCCAATAGAGCTCTACTCTTTGGTTTCGAATCGTCAACCACCTGGACTGGTTGCTCTAGTATGCCCAGCTATTTTATCCATGGTTGCTGGAGGAGAGATGGATTCATGTCTTTCCCAAGGGCATCACTGCGAAGTGATCGCGAACAACTTCAACCTGGGTTTGAACCCTGTTCGCCGATTCCATTGCTCGCGCTGCTAACCGCACCTTTATCTAAAGTGAGATTACCGCCTTGAAATATTGCCAAGTCGCAGTTTGAGTTGAACGTTTCTATTGCCTCCGCTGATATTTGGCTGACGTCACCTCACGGAGCTGATGACATCATTGCCGACAATGTGCGCGATTGGCCGATATTTTGCTGGCAACGTTTGAGTACATCCCGGCACGTTCTAATCTTCTAATGAACTCTCAAGATGGATAACGTTTACACCCAGATGTTTTCAATGAAAAAACCTTTTTTTTCTGTAAATTACAAGCGAACGAGAGGATACAACTGCAAACCAGACAAGATTAAGATGTTTTGAAAAATAATTTTAAAATAAACCAGATCTTCAACATGCAAGAAGCCAATGAAAAAGAGTTTGAAAGAAACAAAGAAAAACAAAACTGCTTTTTTTTATCGCGCCTTCCGTCTAATTGAAAGGTTTATGGCATCTTAAATGATCTGTGGCTAGTGCTGATTACTCATCATGAGCAACTCATTCCGACCCAGATCAATTGCTGACGTACACACACAACGTGACAGAGATATACATTTACGATTTGAATTCAGAAAAAAGATTTTGATTTGCAAAAAGCATTGGAAACTCCTGAACTTACATTTAATATTCAACCCAACTTGATTTCAGAATTAGAACAGGATTTTCTTCTTCTTGAAGGTTAAGCTTGCTCTACCGTAGGCTTGTTAACCTAGAGTGATTCTCCGCTTGATTTCTCCATCTTTTGGGGGTTTTATGGAGATTCATTGTCTTAGGTAGATGTAGTGGTCTACTTTATTTAGCTTTGTCTTTTCGATTTGTCAACTCAGTAGAAATCCCTAAGGTCATCGATGCTAGACCCTGTATATAGATACCTGCAACATATATTCCGACACAGAAGTTCATTTATTTGGCTACATAAAGATCTTGAGCTCTTTAAAAGGGATTGAGATAAGATGACACCGGTATATATGATGCAGGTATCTATATACAGGGTCTAGCATCGATGAGCTTAGGGATTTCTACTGAGTTGACAAATGCTACAGCGAGTTGGATTTTATATTCTGGTATCAACTTGAAGGAGGATCAGTGTAGCGCCTAATAATATGCTACCATATCTGAAGGACTCAACATTTTTGGGTCGATTTATGAATATTTTTGAGCGATTAATTACCTTCATTTTGAACTTATAACAGTAATTTTCTATGCCAATATGTTCATCTATGGTAGACACATTAGTTCAAAGTATTTCTGGTGGATTAGTGTAATTGGGATAAGTGTTTTTTCCATCTCCTAAGCGTGCTGCGAAAATTTTCTCCAAATATTTATGTATTTCGAGCCTTGAACATGTCCAATACTAGTATTATGTCCGTCCCGCTTCCACCACAAAGTTGCCATGCTAATAGTTTCATTACTACATTTAGTGAGTTCACAACCTTTTTTAGCGACAGATGGAAGGAAAGAGGATTGATCAGTACGTATGCAGATATAAGAATTTTATTCATTGACTATTAAAATGCTTTTGGTTAATTCATTTCATCTTTACAGTGTGTCGACATACAGTACATTTCTTCATTATCACTTCAATATTTACCGCTATGTGGAAGAAGGATGATGATCAAACAGTAAAACGTGTCATTGAATACTCATAATTTAATGGCGTTAAGAGTTTGCCACGCAAGTCAAATATATTTCTAAGCTACTCCACTAAGTTGGTGCAAAAATAATTGCATTTTTTATCATTTTTAACTTTGATGCCTATTTCCCAATGAAGTATTATTTAACTATGGTCATGGAATATACGAGAGTGAATTTCGCTCTGACCATTTAAGCTGAAACTTTTCTTTTCACAATTTCGTCTGGTTTATTTGAGGATGTCAAATCAAAGATGAAAAACAAAACAAAACAAGATCAGACGATCTCGTCGTATGAGTTCAAAAAAGGAATCAAACGGCGGAAACTGCTCGCAATATCAACCAAGTATTGTGTACCATCAACGATTTTACAGCTCAACATTGGTTTAAAAAAATTCAAAACGAAGATAAGATCCTTTAAGATGTGATCATCCTTCTGTGATTGACGACATCTAATTGAAAGCCATGATTGTGGCAGACTCACGCAAAAAAAAAAAAATTGAGGGGTTGCAGAGGAACTAAGAAATGACCATCCAGCAGTTGTTCGAATTTTGAAGCGAATTGGAGAGCAAAAACATTCAACATGTCACACAAGTGACCCTGAATGAAAAGAAAAAAACCCGTGCAAATGACCCAGTAGAAATTGAACGAACTAGGCTACGAGACTCTATCACTTCCAGCTAACTCACCTGATATCTCTCCAAACGACTATCACTTTTTCAATCATTTCGATCATTTCCTGTCTTGGAAGATGTTCGATAACCAAACAGCAACTTAAAACGTCCTCAAAGAATTCATCAGTTCCAGGATCTCAAAATTCTATGCTTCCAGAATAAATACACGTGTTTCTAGTTGTTAAAAAGTTGACAGAAATGTGTAGATTCCGAAGGTTCCTATTCGGATCAATGACTTTCATTCTAAAATGAGATTTACTTATTTAAAGTTGTTGATGGAAATCCACAATTATTTTTGCATTAACCTAATAGATTGATTCAGGTGGAAAGTTTTTGTTTCTCAGACGATTTAGATTTATCAATTCTCATCTGCATAACAGTAAATATTCATATTCTAAGATGAAGAATCTGCCTATTCTGTTTCCCATTCTGGTAATCGTTACGCCATTCCTCACCCCCAGACAATATCCCCATGTTTAGTGGTAATCGTAAATTTTTGGATTTCCGAGCCTGACACTCGTCTGAATGAAAGTGTTCATTTGATGGTTCTCTTGTATAAAGATGTAAGTCCCAGAAGATTTAGCCGGCGAATTCTGAAGCACCTGATTCATCCTCTGTCAAGGACTTGACGTTTCTGTACGTGGGAGGACTCCTAAACTGTAGTGAAATCAGTGGAATTAAAATAAGCTGAGGCGGTGGGTTCAGCGTAAGAAAAAACAAACAAACAAGGATTCCCATAAAACCCATTGATTACTACTGATAACGGCAGCACAACCTCAGTTTTGCAAACTGTTAACCGCGCCATCTGTGGCTGTTGAGCGAACTAAACCAGCAACAGAAAGAATTCGAAAAACGCCGTAGATGTTACAATGGTACCTGTTCTTTTCAATTAACAAATTGAGAAAAATTCGATGACACCCTTTTTCGTTAGTTGTCAGTTACCAGTGCTAGCATAATTCGTCACTGGTGAAGTCATCACCGGTAAATTTGTCGTCGGTCAATGTGTCTCTGGTGTATGCTATGATTTGTTTAGGTTTAATGATGAATGATCCTATATTAATTTAGCATATTTGAATTTAGTCCTTAAGAGTTATATTCATTCAAGAATCCTACCCATCAACATGGCCACCTGCAAATCCATTTCTTCTTTCTTTAAAGCAGTTGCACCTAATCTTAGTTTTCTATACTTCGTTATCAAACGTTTTAAACTTTAATTTTAATTCTTAAAAAAACAAACAATATTTCTTAGGGTTGGTGACAAGTCGCCCTATCGACAAATTGACTTAGTGATAAATTGACTGGTAAGCAATTTAATAGCAATGAATTGACCGGATGCAAAAACAAAAATTACTTCACGTAAACTGATTGACGCGTGGGGAGTCTGGACGTATGGTGCCCCAGAGGCTTATGAATGTAGCAACCCCGAAATAGGGGTTCTCTATAGAACATTTGAGTTGAATAACGTGAAACTGGATTACTCATTGTTGTTTAATGAGCAGCACACTGGCTTTGAAATATTTTAAGATTCAATCCAGGTTCTTGCTACATTGAAAAATTGAGAGTAACTAAGCGCCTCGATTATTGTAACCCTGTGCCAGACTAAGCAAAGCTTAGTGAATTTTTTCTAAATGTTATTTATTGTAGAACAATGATTAGTATGCTGGACTCTCAAGCATTTGTGAGTTCGAAATTCACTATTTACTCAACGATTATGGTATTGTGCTAGCCTAGGCTAGACTTTTAAGTACCTATTTCGAAGAATATAAACAATAATATTTATGATAAAAAATAAGTCTGTTTAGTCTCTCGGTGGAGTAGTAATCACTAAAATGTACAAATTTTCAAAAACCAAGCATTAATGCTACCGAACAAAAAAGAGGAACCAATTTGACATAAACTTTGATTGTAAATTGACCCACTGCAAATGAAAAGCTATTTAGATGGGTGGGGGCAAAAAAAACCCAAACAAACAAAACAAACAAAAAACAACATTTTCCTTTCTCTTTGAAGGGAACGTGTGTGAACTTTTAAGGCTGGGTGAAGTCCAGGTTTATAGATAGATGGATAGATATGTCAGGACATGTGAATAACCTAAACCCAGCAACAGTGATTCAACTGATCTGTTATGGGTAGAAATGATTAGAGTTTTTCTTCTGCGATCAACTCCCGTTTCAAAGGTAACTGCTTAGACTTGTTGAACAAATGGGAAATTTAAAATAGTTGTGCAGCTATCGCAAATATTCTTTAGAAGATTTTGCTCTTCATGACGAAAGCTTTGATATCTTGATCACTTATCTTCTGTTTCACCTTCAATGGATAGTTCTCGACTTACTGATTTTTTTGTAATCAGTGTGCGCTACAATTTTGTGCAATTTCTTCCTTGTGACAAATGTATGTGGACATTTTCGAAATTGACGCAGGGAATCAATATTAGTTCAATAAAAACTCAGTAAACCATCTACGGAACTTAAAATATTTTCTGGAAACACTGATTTCCCCTGTGCGCTGGTTCCAAAAAGTGTGCGCGCTCACACATGCACAGTTTAGAGAGAACTACGCTTGCAAGCATATATATTTGCAAGAAATGGACCCGAGAATTCATCAGACTACACAATCATTAGGGATAGAGTTTCGGCTTCGAATCAACTTGTAAAAGAGAAATTCAGTCCTTTGAAAATAATGACGAACAACCATAATAACCAAATAGAAGTGTCAAAGAGTTTTTTTGAAAATTAATTGGGAACCTTTGGAGATATTACGTGAGCGAACGTGGTAAGGTAAAAATAGGTAAAGCGTTACTCTTCTTGTGAGACGAACCTCAATGGACAATGTGGAGGCTGGTGACGAAGTTCCAGTTTTGCATGCATCTGTTTAGTGACCCCTAAGGGCAACTTTCAAGTCTGGTCAACAACAGGACATCATTTTTACTAGTTTTTATGACCATCTGCTTGGTTGGATACAAATCCATTGCAACACTAATAACACAGCGTAGAGTGTACTCAATTAGCTGCTGAGTTCACAGAGTAACGTGTTCCAATAAAGGGTTTTCAACTCTCTCAAACTGGGAATCGAACCCTTTTACGTATGAGGCAGATGTGCAAACAATTACACTATCTGAGCGGACGGGACAAACACGAGTGAAAAAAAAATGAAGAAATCTGCTCCAAATATAACCAATTCTTTCTTACTTGATGACCTCACCTTCGGAGGAAATTCATTCTAATTAATAATTAGGTCATTAAGTGTATATCTACCAACGATACGGAGAGTTAACAGTAAAAAATCCTGGATCTGTCCCTACATAAATGACTTGCAACAAGTGTCACTCTCTTATAAGATGTCATTGAAATGCGTTGAGAAGTTTGGAGATATTGTGCAGACAGGAGAACTCTTGGAGATATTGTGCGGACAAACAGACAGACAGACACGATTGAATACATATACCTCTTCCAACTGCATTGGCAGTGGTATAATGTAACTTCGTTCCAACATTCAAAACCACTGGAAACTCCTCGTCTTCGGATATTCTTTCCCGCGTGAAAATTTAATGATAAAAAAAAGCAAAAACAAAAATAGGTTAGAAGGAGTGGTGAGTCGATTTCGGTTTCCAACAATTCATTATCGTATTTTACGGCATATAAGATGCACCTTTTCTCTTAGTTCTGTCTCGAGAGGCGAACACTTTATCAGTGGTATATTAAGGTTACTGCATTATTCAGATAATGTAAACAGCCAGTCAATGCGAGCGTTGATATAGATTTGAATAGATAAGAGCCAAATAAGATAACCCGGTGATGTGGAGGTCTATGGAGATCAGGGAAAAAGATGGAGGTGTACTTCTTTTAAAGCCTACAAAAATTGATGTGCGTCTTAAAATTTTCAAAGAAGCGCTTTTGGCGTTTGTGACGCTTAAAAGGTGATACGAACTCATCATCACTTCCTTCACGATTTTTTCCAGAATTGATATGGCTTAATGTGACTTGGTACCGTACATCGAGGTCAGAATGGTCTCAGTATTCTTAATGGCTGTCATAGTGTAACATATTGCACCCAAAATCGTATGATACAGAGTCATCATCATCATCATCATCATCATCATCATCATCATCATCATCATCATCAGTCTTTTGACGTCCGTCGTTGGGCATAGACCTTCCTTATGGATAATGAAGGAGGAAAGGTATCCATACCCCAAATATCAAAAAAATGAATGGGGTGAGTTATGAATTCGTATATCCAAACAAGCTATTGCCACTCAGACTTCGCTACCGCTACGTTCCGCTGTAAGGCTTTAATATTCGATAAACACATCCAAAACTATTGATTTTTCTATTAAGTAATTTTTCTACTTAGTCCACACACACACACACACGCACTCATGAGAATGAAATCTGAATCGAGGAAGATCAAAATGGGATGCAGAGAGAAAAGAAATGGAAAAGAACTTTTATCAAATGTTGAAAATCTTACTTGGAATGTAATATTCTTTAAAAGGGCGAGCACAAAGATTACGAAAGATTCTATAGGAATAGAATACCGGGGAAAACCTGTTCAGTGTTTTAACAAGATCGTGCAGTTGAGAACGTTGCTCACTGTTTAATTTATAAATGAAAATTCCCCTAACAAATATATTGTTCTTCTTCTTAGCAAGAATAAGATGTCACCCGTATGAATATATGTATGTCTATTACCGTTTGACGAGTAACTGTTCATATGATCTGTGATATCATGGGTTTATATAATCCATTATATATCACAAGTTGCAAAATAAGATCGTGTTCCCCACGGTTTTCTTTAATTCGGGTGGAAAAAAGATATTTTGAAAATTTGGTGTCGCAGGACAGCAAAAATGTAGCCTGAATCTAACTTTATATGATTTTTGAGATCAATTATTTCCAGTATAAATCTTGGTTAGTTTATTTCCTCCATTTCATTGCTTATTATCGCAACTGTCCAAGTCTGATACCCTCCGACAATTCAATGGTCGATGCCTCAACCAATTTGGTTACATGAGCTCATAGCTAAACAGCTATTTACATATAGACTTTTACCATTGACATATTCCTGCCTCTCTCCTGAAAGATTTTCCTGTCATATTATTTGCTTACTCCTCTACGATAGTAATAGACTCGAATTATTTGAATTTTGAAATAGAGTATTTTAATGATCAATCTTTCATTAATCTTCTCTTCTCATTACTATTGCTTTTCAATTCAACTTTTCAAGTCGAATACCCTACGATCTTTAAACAGCGTAGAGCAAGAATAAATAAGACGCACACTTCTTCATGGAATCTTTGATCACTCATTGATTCCAGGTAGGGATGCCAAAATAAATCCATTAAACATAACCATGCCACTGGCTAAAAAGTACCAAATTTTCCGAAAAACTACCAAATCTATTGTAGATGATTATAAATCAACCAATACGATAATTATAAGTCAGTCTATCACATTCATTGAAAACTTAACCAAAATAGTATTTTTCTTTTATATTTTTATTTATCAAAGAACTATTTCCTCCATTTTTATTTCATATTATACTATTTCCCTTGTTTCATCTTATTACAAAATATGATATGAATAGACAACAAAGACTTATATAAAAGCCAAATACGGGGGTAAATTATCATGTTTGGTTGTACGATGATTGTCTATCAGAGACCAGTTGTAACTTGAAAGCTGTAATGTATTTGCAATTGTAAAATACTCTGGCCATTTGCGTATCATTGTATGAAAATATTTGCCCCGTGTAATAACTGTGTGCAAATGATGATTGCCTTGTTGGCGAATTATGAACATATCGACTTTTTTTACATTAGTATTTTCATATGTGCTGCAGTATTGCGAATTTTTTAAAACAATCGTTACAATTAATTTATTACTATTCCCTAACGTATCCCCCCAATAACATAAATCTCGCTTCACCGTTAGTATAAACGTTTTTCTGTTTATTCATTTGAAACCGTCCACTAAAACTGTCACAAGAACTGTCAAAAAAGGTTTCTTCAGTTTTCAAGTTGGTCCAGCTAGCAACGTATGAATCGTACCCGCAGACCGCATCAATGAAACTAGAGAGATAAAAATTTAAACGTTTAGTCCTTATAATGTCAACAAATAACGGTTTTCTGTTTTTCACCCCCACCACGCCTTTTAGTGGCGGTCCAGTTTGAAAAGTAATTTCATGCTTAATTGTCTGGAATTGATTTAGGTCCGGAAGTATTCATGCTTACCCCCCGAAAAATCAGACTTTTTTTTTCGTGATCACTACCCAACAAAAGAGGAGAGAAGTAACTTATTCGTTGATCACCCCTTTTCCAAATGATTTGATTGTTCACCGCCTACACATAATGCAGTTAAAAGACGTTTATTACATGATAGTTTCTATTGAGTGACTAATCATTCCTGTTCTTTATTAAATCAAATAATCTTTATCTGAAAAATTCGATTATATAGATACATGTATATGAGTGTGTCTGCTCAAATATAGGTACATTTATATCCAACAATATATGAATCATATAAACGTTTATATCAATTCATAAATACATGCATAAAAACATACATACGCACACACATACACTTATAACTTTATGTATCTATATTTTATATAATTGTATAAGTGTGTGACATGTACGTATTTCATGAATGCTTATACTTCCGGTGGGGGCCCAAATGACGTATTTTTTTTTCCTTTCGCGCCATCTGTTCGGGCTCAGCTTCCGTCAAACATGGCCGCTTGCCTAATGTAAATTGTTTATTCCGCCTAACATGGTGCGGAGGTGGGTGCCTCCCCAACCCGTCAACTATTAAACCTGCTGAACACCCTTTAGCTTGCCTGCCGTTTCTTTTCCCTACCCTTCAAGGCCACATTGCTCCGTTTCTGTCAAGTAAAGGAAGTCGACTTATGAGGGAAATAACCACGTCGGATTGGTTAGAATTTTCATTGTAAGAACCATGGGGAGTGTTGGGCCATGACCTGCCACGCTGGCCCATGACGTGTTGGTGGGGTCCGGTGGATTGGTCACTGCTGGTGTCGTTTAGAGTGGCCTTAGAGCTCCACCGGCTCTTAACACCCACTATTTGCTCCTGGTGGGTTAGCAGACAGATCCGGGTGTACGTAGCACTGTACAGGGTGAAGGTTTGAAGAAAAAGATTTGGAGTGAAGGATCTCAAAAGTAAGCAATCGGGGTACATAGAAGGTATAAATAATTACCATTTTTTTCAATTAAAAATCTTTTTAGAAGTTTATTTGAAAGAAAAAAATGGTTAAAAGATGCAAAGACGGATAAGAAATAAAGTAGGTGAAAGAGAAAAAGAATGGTGGAGCTTGTGTGATGGGGGTTAAATGTGAGAGAAAGAGATACAGAAAGAAAAAGTAAGAAAGACTTATGGTAAAGATGATAATAGAAGCGAGAGGGAGATTAAGAGAGTAAGAATGAGAATGCAAGGGGGGAAACGAAGGTAAGTTCTTTTGTGTGTGTGTGTTTGTGTGTGTGTGTGTGTGTGTGAGAGAGAGAGAGAGAGGGGGGGGTGAGAAAAGGTGTTTCGGTAGAGAGGAAGGGATTGAAGCATAGGTGAAGAAACAGAAAAGGTGTTTAAAAACAAGAGCTGAAGGTTCAATCAGGCGTCCATTATGAAGTTTAAACGCCATTATTGCCAGATCGAGTGGCTGTGAGTAATTAGATAATTTCAGGTGAGAAGCTGCCTATCAAGGGACCGAGTCTCAAGTAGATCTCACTTGAAACAGGTAAGGAACTTGAGGTTAAAAGATACAGTTTGGAGGTCATCATTGGTGGATCACGTGACCCTGGGTAAAAGATTTGTTAGGCAAGAAGCATTGTATCTCGGAACACTTTGACATCAAGGTTCAAGTAAATCTGATTCGAAACAGCTGAAAAACAGTATGAGGACGGACGGGCCGAGCCTCTAACGAGGGTGCCTCTAAAAATACACGGAAAGACAGATAAATTGCTTTGAAGAGAGTAGGATTCTAGGAAGAGAAAGAGAGACTGCGATTAGCAAGAGAGAGAGAGAGAGTGTGTGTGTGTGTGTGTGTGTGTGTGTTTGTGTGATGAGAGATGACAGTCGGAGCGAAAGAGAGAACGAAATGAATTGAGTATCAGTGAAGCTGGGTGATCTGCATGGATCTAGCACACCCAGAAACAACAAAGTGGTATCATGAGATACTGTTGGGACACCCTGAGTTTGTGTTGATGATGCTTTCGATGCTGGAACCATGCCCGACCCCAGGGTTATCTTCCAATGAAGGCTTTGTCGGAGACACTACCGCTGTTTTGCAGCAGGAGTTGCATGAATCTATTTCTAATTCAAGAATAAAGAGAGAAAAATATCTGTTCGCCCCGTGGCTAAGATAGTTTAGTGCTCCCTCTGGCATCAGTTTTTAGTGTTCGAGCTCAGATAAAGCCAGACTTTTGAATGCTGTTTTCCCCCATTTGTGCGGTTGGCGCAACACAGTCACACCTCATTCCCGTTTAGCTGAGTGAATATCAAGATAGAAAATGTGTGATGAGACGGTAACAGTTTTACTATGGGTACAACTCCTATCCACTCTAATCACACAGGGAAATTTGTCCAAATGAAGAGTTTTCCAAATTATTCGCTCATACCGAGAAGCGAACCTGTATCCTCTGTGAGTGAGGCAGATATGCTAACCATCACAGCCCTTGAGTGAACTCAATAACAAGTTTGATGATGTTAAAATCCAAATGAGCGTTGGGTTAAGTGCAAGAAAGGAGAACAAGTCCAGTATTTATGTCTTAATTCAGTAAGTGAGAATATCAGAAAGAAATTTACCAAAAGAAATGTGTCACTGGTTCGGCGGATAAAAGAGCTAACCCCCAAACCCGCCCGCCCATGAAATTAGATAGAGAAAATCAAACGCGGTTCCCTGAGTTGTGAGTTGAATAATCTAATTCCCGCTACACACGCATTTTCACCGCTTGCTATTAAAGTGTCATTAGTTTGTATTAATATCGGTCACAGCGATTAATAGGGTGTACATAAGTAAATGGTCAGTAATTTAAAGAACCAGTCTCTGACTACAGACCTTTAGCGCCAAGTCTCGACACAAAGACGCTGTAATTAATAACAATCGTGATTTCTACTTGTAATTCTGCTCGATGCTGTCATCGCCAACGTTTTTTTCCTCTTGTGTGTCTAGGCCAAGAGAAGAATAAAGGGGATTCCCATAAATAGCATCGGTGGAAAGCAGGTATTAGTCTCAGCAGTGGGCGAAGGATAAAATGTAGACAAGGTACGTATTTCAAAAAGAGGAACATTACGAAGTTAAAATTCGTTGAATGAAGAAATATTTTTTTCGATGTAGAGATATGTTCTTTCATTAAAAAAAACAAACAAAATAACTCCTTCATTCATCCACTCTCGTTAGTCTATAGAGTATCTTCATACATTCTCAATGAATTTCAATATTTTGCGTAAAGGTTGGCCATTGACTTGGGGAGGATCAATCAAGTTTTAGGGCGGATCCAGGAAAATCTTACTATTACCTTCACCGCATTGTAGCAATAAAAGAACAAATTTTGATTCAGTTTTTAATGACAATGGCATTTGCAAAGGTACGTGCCCTCTGGATGCTTTTTAGTTTGTTTTCTCTATCTGGTTTCTAGAGATGGAGGTAGGTCGCTCACATTTCATCGCCCGTCAACGTCAGTATCCAGGTCAGTATCGGAAAAAAGTGCTTCTAGATTGGAATATAATCTGCTTGGCACGATTAAAACTTTTCTCGATACTAATGAGGAGTGTAGCAGCTTTGTTGATATTTCGATATTTAGTTGCATCATCAGCAAAATCAGCTATGGTTCTTGCTTGTTAGTCGAATATCGATTCCCACAAGTGCATATTTCAGAGTTATCTTCATGCTTTTACTATGTATTGTTTTATATCATTACACACTAATAAAATGATCGATGCTTTGCTAACAGTATTCCTAAGGATGAAAATTCTGAGCATTACTGACTCTCAAATTGAAAACCATGGAAGTTTTCAAGAACATTAAAGCCACATGTAATAGAATAAGAATATCCTTACTTTCACTCATCGTAATTCTAACCTCCAGTTTGTCTCCACCTGGGTATACGATGAAGCAGCAACAGAAGTAGTAATAGTGGTACACATACACCCAAACACATTCAGCAGCATAACGAACACACATGCACACACACAGAACATGATTAGCACTAATTTTGTGGTCGCATGTTCGCATCTCTCCTATCATCTGTTTTTATTAATGTCACAGAGAGACTAAAACGTCGAAAACTCCAATAAACATTATATTAGCGTGTTATTGTAGTATTTAACACACCATGATGATATTCTTGAGAGAGGTTCTTAAGAGTGCTTATAGCATTGAAGATGCCACAACAGATATCCTGTGCTTTACGGAAATTTACTTCTCGCCACTTCCCTTGAAGGAAAAACCTCAAGCGGACATAGCCTTGAACTGCTTCCATGTTCTATTTCGATGTATTTAGTGCATCCGTAAAGAAGATTTGTTTGGGGGAATCAGAAAAACCCAAGGGAGACCATAAGGGTGTTAAGATTAGCATACATTTGTCAGTCCCAGTTTCTTATATGCTTAAAAGACAATTACTTTTTTGCTTTACGAACGTTTTCAAAAAGATGCTCAATTTCGGGTTAGTGGGGAAAACCTCATTAAGTCTTGGCTTTTTAAAATCTTCATTATAGAAGCGGTTATGCTTATTATGCTATTTAAGACATCCAATGTAAATTAAGCAAGTACTGCCCTTACACTGGCTATATTTTCAGATGTCCCTGCGTGGGCCCCCGCTTATCTACTCGGTTGGTTTGCAATATGCGAAATAGACTTAGCAGCGACAAGCATTCGAGGTGGCGTCACTCACTTCCCTCTAGAGGTGCCGAGGGCACTAGTGGGGAGTATAGGTAAACTATCTCGACCAGAGTTTGAACTCTTCTCGCCCAGTTCATACCGCGTGCCTTCACCTGATCGGCCACCCTACCCCTCGATATATCCTATATAGCTTGCATAAATGGTGAAATATAATGACTGCTATGACAGTGATTGATAGCGAAGAGGATTATGGCTACGGAATAAGTGCGTAGATGAATTTTTACTCAGACACTGGCAGCGATAAACAAACAAGATTCCTGGTGCTAAAAATCACAGCTTGAAATAAACAAGCAGTAATAAAAGACGAGGGAAGAAACCATTTCTTTTCTCTTTTCTAATTCCCGCATTATCTCCCTTCTTTTCTTCACTCCTGTCTTCCTCGCTGGCTTGTTTTTACCGAGTTTTCACCACCATCTTTTCCCCTGTTTTTCCTCTAATCTCGTCTTTTTACTTCCATTCTTTTCATTCAATTCCTTCTTTTCTTCGCTATTTTCCTTCAATCTTTTCTCTTTTTTTTCTTTCCAATTTTCTAGCCTAACTCGTTTTCCTTCCCTTTCTTCCTCACTCGCTTGTTTTATTATTTACCGAGTTATCTTCTCTCCCCTATCTTTCCTGTTACGTCTTCTCTTTACTTTCATTCTTTCCAATTGATTACTTTCTTCTTTCATTCTTATCCTTCATCTTTCTTCTCTTTCCTCTCCTGTTCTCATATACCCATCCTATTCTCCCTCTATTTTTCTTCTTCGCTCGTTTGTTTTGCATTTTCGTACCTTTCTATGTGTTTTCAACCCCATTTTCCTTTCCTTCAATTCTCTTTACTTCCTTTCATTCCATTTGCTACCTCTTTCCTTCTTCCGCTTTGTTCTTCATTCTCTTTTCTTTTCTCTTTCCTCTCTAGTTTCTATATCTTCATCCCTCCCACTTCTTCCTCATTTTGCTGCTTTTGTTCTTTCTGCGCATTTCCGGATATCCGCTTCGATCTTCCTCCAACCCCCAATTATTTCTATTTGCTTACTTTCTTCCTATTTGATATCTCCTTATTTTCTTCGATCTTTTCCTTCATTCTTTTCTCCTTTCTCTTTAATTCTCCTCCTTTTCTCCCTCACCTGCTTGTTGGACAGCTATCAAAGAAGAGTTATATCCTTTAAAAAATGTTTTGTTTGTTTATGCGTTCAAGCGCTCCTGGCCTTACCGTTTTGTTTACAAACTTGAAAATCGGTATCAGTGCCCACTAGACCCCTGGTAACAACTTTGGGGAAAAAAAGGTTTGTTTGGGCTATAGTTTGACGCTTTTTTTCCCCATAACACCAACATTCTCAAGAATCTATATGTTTCAGGGTGTTTTTTATCTCGATTATATTTTAGTTGTTCTCCTGTGGAAAACGCCAATGATATCATAAATAGAATTCATTCTTCGGTGGAATCCTTTTTACATGACTTCAAATCTTGACACAACGGTTGTTCAATTATTATTAGTGATGACTACTTTTTATCATTTCCGGTTACAAATCGGTTTTTAGTGACACGCAGTCCTCCTGAAAGTAATTTGTTCTTTCTGTTTTATGTGCTTTCAATCCATAAGCGCCTAGTACCACCCAGAAATGTATTTGTTTTTAGAAAAGAAAAGAAAAATCATTTGAAGGTTTTAGGTGGGGTGTTCTATTCACAATATAATGCAAAATTGGGCACATTACTTTACGACATTTTAGGGTAGTGAAGCTTACATGAATTATCTTCCCTCTTATCTGATTTTATTTTTTGTAGCATTTTAACAACTGGTGTGTGCGTGGATGTGAACTTTTCCACTCCACATCGGGAGCACAACCGATGTTAGAAATGAAAATGAATAAGAGAATACACGAAAGAAAAATTTCGTATATTAAAAAAGATTAAAGAAACAGGAAGTAAGAGTCCACTTTAGCATCATAATTACATCGTAAATAGAACCCCTTCGTAAAACCATAACATTTTTTTCCAAAAAACTAACAATTATCTGGATTGTTCTAGGGTCTATTGGATTGAATTCAGCTAAAATTGGAAGAAAGAAATTCTAGAACTGCACGTCACTAAAAATCGAATCTTCGTCTTTTTCTTTTTCTTTTGAATTTTCATTTCCTTCCTTCACCATTTTTTTTCCGTTCAACCTTTTCGGCTTGCTTTTCTTCTTCCCTTTTTACTGCCTCCTTCTTTTCTTCGTTCTTTCTCTTCATTTTCTACACCTTTCTCTACGTCCTTTCCTTCTCTCTACTTAACCATATTGTATCAGTAATGAAATATTCACTTTAATCTACTGACTTGAAATGGTGTAAGTAACGTTGATGTTGCTAAAACTACTTCAGTTTCTTCTCAAGGACTAAGAGATTTTCTGCACTGGGGAGACATCACGTCAGTCGCTCCCCAACAATACAAATGTCTCTCGAGATATCTTGTCAGCAGTTTAAGGATAGGAAGTATAAGAATTAAAAGAAATAGCCGTTTCAGGGCAAAAAGAATCTTTGCATGATACCTCGTCAGCCACTTTTAAGCGATTAACTCATTGCTTTGAACGCAACTGAAAATAAACGTTAATTTGATTAGCCAGTAAATAGCTGAACAAATTCTTCTTTTTTAATTACCATTCTTTTAAATTGTGATTATTGCTCGGTGGTGCACACAGTTATTAGATTCCCATTTCCTTGTTCCTTTCTTCCTGACACGTAGTTATTTGGCTAATAACTATATATAATCGACTAACGCAATTGGACAGCGGAGCCTGCCGACCGGTAGACGCGGCGCCATAAGATCTTTCCGAACCACCTTCATTACTGAATACAACCACAGAATCAGAGCAAGGGAGAAAAGTCAGCGACGTGAACGCTATGTTTCCTCCAATCAACACGTCTTTTACCCTGAACCCGATGTGAAAAAATCTTTCTGCTCCGCATGGGCCTCGGTAGCCACCGATGGGACTACGACAGGCGTGGAGTCCCATCCAAAATCGATGATATATATATATATATATATATATATATATATATATATATATATATATATATATATATATATATATATTATTATATACATTATATATATATATATATATATATATATATATATATTATTATTATTATTATTATTATTATTATTATTATTATTATTATTATTATTATTATTATTTTTATTAGCAGTAGTAGTAGTATTAAGAAATGGATATGTAATCAGACAGAAATGTTTATTCTATTTACGCTGTCTAGGCCAAAAGCTACGTTCACCGAGTAATAACAGGGGATAATTTCAAATAGAGTGTCAAAGTGATATAACGCATTTATAAGTCCATACTGTCAATATTTATTTCTGGTCGGAGCCTCACTTCGATACGGGTGCTCTGTGTTGTATTAGAAGATGGAACAAGATTCAACATTATGGGGGTTCGGGTAGACAGACAGACAGATAAACAGACACACACACACACACACACACACACACACACACACACACACACACACACACACATATATATATATATATATATATATATATATATATATATATATATAAATAAGGTACTCTTGTGCATCAATAAGAATAAAGATTATTAAAAATTCTTGGAAATGTTTCTATTTTAAAACTTGTTAACTCTCGGCAGACTGGGGTACCTCAAGAATTTTCATCGAAAAGATTAAACCCGAGATACACAGAGATTTTAGAATTTTACTAAAAATTAAATAATGAGCCGATTTCGATAGAATTTTCAATATCCATTCATCTATGAAATTGTTTTTTTAATGAAAGGGTTCTTCAGTAAGAAAAAATGTGGAAATAATTATTTTCCGAGTCAATCACTCTCGTTTTTCAATTTTTCATAAAATATCTTTTGCATACAAAAAAATCTTTACAGTTCTATAAAGACAATTAAGGGGGAATGGGGTATCTTGACTATGGGGGCATGTTGAACCATGACCTTTAACTTCCTTTATAGCATTTAAATCCCATATTTGTCTCTAACAGCAATTTACCCTGGTGCAAATTAGGAATTATCATCCTTAAGAAATGCTGTTTGGTATCCAAGCATTTTTACATGAACACATGTGCTTTCACTGGTCAAATGTATATTTTAAAGGGTAAGTTTTGACTTTTCTAGTTTTTAAGATACTGAAGAATAATTCGGTATAATTTTTGCAACTAAAAGCTTTAAATATAAGGCTAATTATAAGGAAGTTGAACCATGATTGAATTCAGGCGAAGGCAGTGAGCAAACATCATGAGCAAAATGGCGGGTAGGGGCACCCTGAGCCACAAAACAGGGGCTAGTTGAACCATATTTGGATGATGTGGTAACTTCATTTGTTGCTGATTTTTACATGCGGTCAACAGAAATGGCCGGTTGATTCTTTTAACCAGCAGTTGAAGACATTGCTAAGATTGCGAGAGGTGATATAGGGAGGTGTTTGCCAAAACCTATTACTATGAGTAGCAAATAAGAGGGTGGCATTTATGTTACAATTAGTGTAAACCATATGAATGTGTTAAACTGATCTGATATTAATACATGCGATGAACAATGAAATTCTGTTCGTTATTACCTATCCATATATCAATGTGCATATGCGATGAATTAAAGGATAGAATTAAGTTTTTTACCCTTGAGAGAAAACACTTACGTTTTATATTTGTAACTCAAAGATGAAGTACAAAAAAAGTTTGTTAAACTTTAAAACTTGTTTCTCTTCACGTAGAATGCAGATTTTGGGTGCTTTTCAAGCTACCCCATTGCAAAGATCAAGCTACCGGTGGGTGACTTTGAACCACCAAAGACCTTCTTTTCAAATAAAAAAGTCGGATTGAACAAGGAAATACTATCGATGTTGCCATTGGATAATCTTTCAGTCAAATATTCATATTCAATTTTGGTATACTAAGATAGTCTGATAACCTATCACCACAGAGTGTACAGCAAATAATACCCTATTTATGGGACCTCACACTCCCCTATCCAGAGTAATCGAACCAGTTGAAATTCTATTCAAAACTGGGAAGTTAGAAAAAAATAGCCTTGAATCAGAAAATGAGAAATGCAATAAAACTAAAATATATCATTTGTTACGTAAGTTTTTAAAAAAAATAATCTTTAAAGAAGAAATTTCAGTTTATAAAAAAAATCTATTGGATTTTTTTCAAAGGGTTTTAAGACTTTTTTCGTTAAATTATCAATGCCTATGCTAACCACGTGCTTTTGAAACATTGTTATTAAAAAATAACGGTGTTTTGATTATTGATAAATGTAAAATTTATAAAATTTAATTGCACTATTTCAAGAAAAAAAAATTTAACATCTTTCATCTAATTACGTACAATTTCCTTTAAAAAGTACGGAAGTGCGTTGAGGATATAATTCATTAATTTGTATTACCTCCCCTTGGATTCATTCATTACTTCCAAAAATATAATTAGATGTTGGCATTTCCCGTCATATATTAAAAAGAGAAAATCAAGTTCATTTTTTCTGATGGCATATCTATCAACTGCTCTTATTAAGATGGAATTTTAGCCATGAACGTAAACACGACCTCAAATGGGTCTGAAACTCTGTTTGGTAATTTCTTTTCCTTTTCTTAACGACTAACTTTATGCTTTTTTTCTTGTAATCATTACCAGAATTAAACCATCAAAGAAGATATTCAATTATCAAGATATGATCTGAGAGAGGGTTAAGAAAGTACGTGAGGGTACCTTATTGAAAAGATTGTGGGTGGGGATTAATGTAAAAAGCTTAGAAGCAAATATAGGTCAAATCTCTAAAACGTTGGCACCAAAGTTATGAATATGGATATTTTTTAAACTTCCGTACAACTGTTTGCACAAAAAAAAAACACATAACAACTTTATCAGTAATGTGTTCAACATCGCAGCTGGATTCTACTTCTAAGTTACATTTTAAGTGAATCCAAAACAAACTGCTAGCATGAATTTCCGGTCGTTAAGGTTTTACAGTCAACAAGTACAGTTTCCACCAAAAGATCATGACAATCTAAAATCATAATTACCCAACATATATATATATATATACATATATATGTATATATATATATATATATATATATATATATATATATATATATATATATATATATATATATGTATATATATATATATATATATATATATATATATATATATATGCGTACTTGTGTGTGCGCGCACGTGTGCGCCAGCGTGTGTATATATATATATATATATTCATAATTACCCAACATATATATATATATGTATATATATACACGCGGGCGCATACGTGCGTGCACGTGCGCGCACACACAAGTACACACACACACACACACACACACATATATATATATATATATATATATATATATATATATATATACATATACACGCATGCGTGTGTTTGCGCTGAAGAAACCAGTTATAATAATCACGGATTATGTTATTGCCCGGTTATTGTAAACAAAAGAAGTCGGTTCTCAAGTAATCTCATTAAGCGACTTTTCCTCTGTATGTGCGTGTGTGTGTGTGTGTATGTGTGTATGTGTGTGTGTGTGTGTGTGTGTGTCTTTTTCCCTTTCTCTCTTTCTCTAATATATATATAAATATGTATATACTAGCATGGATACCCTGCGTTGCCCAGGGAAAGATAACTTCAAATTTGACAATACAATGAAAAGTATATTCTGTGATATATCTATATTACACAGCGAATACATTATTTACACCGAAAGCTTATTCTCTACTACCGATCTGCGCTGTTTACTGAATGTAAGGGATTTGTGGACTCAGTTAGATTGTAATTAAGGACGTTTAACATTTGTTTGATCACCAAAGCGAAAAACTGAAAAAGATTACATATTTTTTCACAATAAATACCTGGTACTTCCAAACAATAACACCTCTGTTTTGGAAAGTGTCAGTTATGGAAGAATACAAATTTTTAGTTTATTTAGTCGGGGGGAGTCAGTTCACGTTGTTACTTTGATACTGACCAGGACTCTGATTTCACACCAGTTGTACGAAAGTACGACTTTGAATCATCTAGGTTATCTCAGATATGAAAAAAAAAATTAATTCTCAATTATGTTCAGATAAATTTCCATCTTTTCGAAAAGTGATTCTTAGACGATCGTATGATAGCCGGAAATTGCGTTTCCAATTCAGCAGTATAGTTACATTGTAAATAGCATCCTGCAACAAACGAAAAATTCTTAACAACTGATACTCATCAAAAAGTAACAGAGGTATTATTGATTGGAAACACAACAATTTCTAATACGTGTTTCTGCTCAAAAATCATTATGAAATTACATAGTAGTCAGAAATAAATAATGTATATTTGCAGCAAGACTTCTTATCAAAAAAATGATACCAACAAGACAAATGTTTCTGTGACCTCTCTCTCAATATTATAAATACAATAGGCACTAATACAATTGGTCTTTAGTCGTATTTTTACGGCGACTGAACATAGAAACGAATCTGCCCCTACCCCTGAAACAAAATTGTAAAATATTAATTACGGTATTTACTGCTTATTGTTGAAAAAATACTTTAAAAAAAAGTTACGTACATATTACAGAAACGGAATTTTCTATTCATGAAATTGTTGGATAGCATTGAGGCGTGCACACAAACACGATTACAGACGACCAAATAAAAAATAGAAACTTCTTAGATCCTTTGGGGCCTATTCTGGCAGGTTTATTAATAACGTCTAGATTCCGGGGAATCTAGATGTTTTTAGATGTTAAAAAACAACAAAAACAAACAAACTCTATCTGAGATGTTTTCCTGTGGAAAACGCCAGTGATGTCATAAACAGAATTTATTCTGAGCAAATTTTTCCTTCGATGGAATTCTTTTTACATGACATAAAATTTTGACGCTACAGTTATTCAATTATTGACTGGAGTTCTACTAGCTCTTCCTTATGGAAGAGTTTAATTAACTTCCAGGTAAGAACCACAGAGCATTTTTGACATTTTTTGGAGACACCGTATATATACACCAACTTGATGCAAAGTTCCCAAAATGGCATCTGTTGCACAATGTTGAGAGAAATCTGAAGCGTGTCTTTGAAGTTTACTCAGCACTTTATTGCTTGTACAATCAACCAACTTATCACCAGTCTTTTAACGTCCATCGTTGGACATAGACCTTCCCCAGGATTAGCCACACTTCTCTATCGTGGGCGTCGCAGAGCCAGTATTTTCTAAATTTGTCTAGTTTATCTCTCCACCTTGTATTCTGTCAGCCTCAGTTCTGGGGATCCATGTTGTGAGTCATGATGTCCATCAGTTATCTGCTATTCTTGCAACACAGCCTGCCCATTGCCATTCAAGTTTTCTAATGGACTCTTTGATGTCTCAGGCTCCCGTTTTCTTCCTGATATACTGTGCTGTCTTATGATCACTCCATGTGAGGTTGAGCATGATTCTCTCTTGTGAACGTTGCATGCTTCTCAGTTTGCAGGTCTGTCTCTTGGTTAGGTTCCATGTTTCAGCTCCATAAGTGACTATCAGGAGAATGCATTGGTTGTATACCTCTTCTTTTTAGGATTAATGGGATCGTCTTGTTTTTTATGGACAAAGTATGTTCAAATCTTGAGCTAATGTTTTTTTTAGATAAAAGATCTATTTCTTTTTAAAAAAATTAATTTTGGTACATGCTCGGGCTACGGTGAATCATTTATGCAAGGTGTTGATATCTATTTTGTGTTTTTTACAAAATGTGTGTACATTTTTCTGAGACACCCTGTATATACACGAACTTGTTGCAAAGTTCTCTGCGACATCTCTTGCACAATATTGAGAGAATTCTGAAGAGTGTCTTTGAAGTTTCCAGAGCTCTTCATCGCTTGTGAAATCAACCAACTACAATCCATCATTTACATGCCTTTGTGGAAACTGAGAAGCTAGAAAGATGAGCTCCACACGAAGTTACTGAAAGGAACATCGGCCAGCGTTCAAGCACTTGTTAGATTCCTCCTGGGTTTTGACTCTATTTTCCCTCACCTAACAATTTCAGACTTCCGGTTAAGACAAAACAGCGAAAAGTTTAAAATTATTGATAGAGGGAGAAGGGAAAAAGAGAGGGAGAGACATATTCTGTTCCTACGACGTCAATTAACGAAGAGAGAGAGAGAGAGAGAGAGAGAGAGAGAGAGAGAGAGAGAGAGAGAGAGAGAGAGAGAGAGAGAGAGAGAATGGAAAGCTATGGACACGAGTTTTCTGTTAGTAACTAAATTACCTAAAATTATATTTTGGGTTATCTAGATTTTCACGTAATTTGTCTAGAAAAATATCAAAATACCATTTTATTGAGTCATGGCCAAATTTTAAGATCTTTTTCAGTTAAAGGAAAAAGTTCTTACAAAAGTCACCCCCCCATAAGCTTCATCCTTTAATTCCTCCTCCTCTTCCCCCTGTTACTACTACCACAACTTGTAATGCTAAATATCAATTTTTAATTGACTTTCTGGTGGGGGGGACCATCCTAACCCCTCTCTTACCCCTTGTGCAATTATTACCATAACTAGTAATACTAAGTATCTTGATCCAGAACTTCGGGTGAACCACCCTCATCTTCTTCTTCGTTCTCCTACTACTGCCAATACCACTAGCAATGCTGAATATCAATTTTCTCGGTCGTATCATGTTGAATTGATATGAAACTACCACCACAAATATTAATGCATCTACAACTACTTTATTTACGGTCCCTTTGAAATCGGAAAACCCCTTTTGGGGGGGAAAAATCAGACACGGTTCCTCTTTTTCTTCTGTTCCTTCTCTTTGAAAAGCCAGCCTCTTTGCCCCCCACCTTTGCCATCTCCTTCATCTTCTTTGGTTGTTGAGGAAAGTCGAGGACCAAGGACGTAAGGATTAACAACTCGAAGGGCTCAATTCTCTCTCTTTCTCACCCTCTCTCTCTCTCGCTCGCTCGCACGCATGGGCTCTCTAATTGCGAGTAATTTTGATTGCAATTTTCTAAAAAAAAAAAAGAAGAAAAATGAATGAAAAATACCTTCCAAATCCGTTTAAAAAATCAAGATGTTTGCATTTGCGTTTGTTTATTCTTTGTCAATTTTCAATTTCGTTTTTTTTGTTTATATTTTTACATATAGAAAGTCAGTCATTGTTGTAGTTACTCATCATTGGATATCACCAAGAAGTCTCTTGCTAAAAAAACTCATCGCTAATTATAGGTTGCAAGTAGTTGAAGCAATCACGTGGACAGATATGGACTTAACTTGTTTATTTTCGTCATTTATTTATGTATCTGTAGACATTTCCCGCGGAACATAACAGATTTTGTAAACAATTCCATCGTCTTTGCAAGATAAAGCAGACCACTCACCTCTTTCGATGTCTATCTATATGTTGGATAAATGCATTCGAAACCTGCGATCTACCCGTGCATATTTCTCAGCGTGATCTTATCAATATGTTTATGTATGAACATTTTGCGTCGTGTCCGCAGAACGTTATACGCATAAAAGATCTTTCCGGAGAATATCAATCCATTTTTGATATCTCGAGAACTGGTTGCACAGTGTCGATGTTACTTAGCACCTCACAAGAGGACATCTTACTGTGCATGCAGGAAAAGACACTTTCTCGTGGAGTTACTCGGTTGGTAGTGAGACGCAATGATCAGACCCTCCTTATCTCTGGCAGTTGAAAAAAAAACAAAAAGAAAAGAACAAAACAAAACAAAAAAATGCATTCTATCTTTTCACCGTTGAAAGAGAGAAGATTCCAGACTCTGGACGAAATTAAGGAGAATGCAATGGGACAATCAATAGTGATATCGTAAAAATGCTTTGCGGATTGTTTTGAAGAGTGTAATGGATGCCGGGTTCAGTGTGTGAGATCTAAAGGGGAGTATCTTGAGAGGAACTGAGACGTCATTGCTCTAGGGAGGCTACTCTCCGTTAATATTAGATGGCTGGATATTCTGGGGGACACACCTCGTACATGAAGGTATATGCTGTTGGTGTTTCGGGGCATTTTGCAGTGTTACCCGTGGAAGAGTCAAACGTCCACTTTAAAAACTGACATTCCAAATCCTTTATCCTATTCCAAACTGATGTAACTGCTACCCTGAGCTAAACTTGTTACTATTTCGCCAACTAAGCAAGCTTATATAGTACATGCATACACATTTATATCAGTAGTTTGACAATTTAGATACAAAACAAAACAACAACAACAACAACAAATAAACACTTTTAGGCCCCAACCACACCTATGGGCAAAATCTGCGGTTTCCGTTCTTACACCCTAAAAGCTTTGAAGTCAAAAAGCGAACCAGAAACTGTGATTCGTAAGAAACCATTCAGTGGAAGAAGACAAAGAAAAGAGTTGGTTTACTGACCCCACTCAGCCGAAGCTTTTAATTGCTGATTTGGCACCGAGAGAGAAGGTCACGGAAGGAGTAAAAGATTAGGGAGGGTTATCTCACTAATGACCCTTGTCAAATCCGGTTCTTAATTGGTCTCTTCGGTACTGAAGACTCATTAATTGGAGAGGCCCTTCAGATTTTGAAGTCGATGGCCACCCGGTAGCTGGCTAAACATTCCTTGTTGAGCCCCTCGTACTGGAAATCGTTGTGACCAGTGGAGCAGTAAAAAGAAAAGAAAGATATCATCATCATCATCATCATCATCATCATCATCATCATTCTATTAACATCCGTCGTTGGACATAGACCTTCCCCAGGATTTGCCACCCTTCTCAATCATGGGCGTCGCGGAGCCAGTACTTCCTGAAATTGTCTAGCTCGTCTCTCCATCTAATATTCTGCCGGCCTCAGTTGCGCATGTCATCTCGGGGGATCCACGCCGTTAGCCGTGATGTCCATCGGTTGTCTGCCATTCTCGCAACATGGCCAGCCCACCACCATTTGAGATTTTAATGGATTCTATGATGTCCCTGACTCTTGTCTTTTCTCGGATGTACTGTGCTGTCTTGTGGTCTCTCCATGTGAGGCCCAGCATAATTCTCTCATGCGGACGTTGCATGGTTCTCAATTTACGGGTCTGTCTCTTAAAGCGCTGATATAGTTTTTTAAGTTTTGGATCAGTTCAAGACCCCCCCACCCCCTACACACACCTACAATGGCTATTTGGACATCCTGCCCCGGAGTTATATCAGTGGAACATTCTACCCCACAAAAAGCTGTTTAAAGGAGAGAATATTGAATTATAAACGATCGTAATTTAATGAAAGTTGAAGAAATCAGGAAGACAGGAATTTATTTCATTTTACTAAATATTTTCAATATTTCAAGAAGATATTGTTCACTTATACAGATACATAAATTTGTGAATGCTCATTTTATTGTCAAAATTAAAATAGATATTGGTCACTCATATGAGTACATAAATTTGTGAATGCTCAGTTTATTGTCAAAGTTAAAATAGATATTGGTCACTCATATGAGTACATAAATTTGTGAATGCTCATTTTATTGTCAAAGTTAAAACAGATATTGTTCACTCATATGAATACATAAATTTGTAAATGCTTTATTTCATTGTCAAAGTTAAAATAGATATTGGTCACTCATACAAGTAGATGAAATTTTTAATGCATTATTGCCGAATCAGTCACGCCACGCAAATTCTTGTAGACATTCCTTTATAAGGTCTCATTTATAGCCACTTTTTTCTTTAATTCTTGACTTGTTCTAATATGACTCTATAGCAGGAGTTTTCAACCTTTTCGGCCCCACCGCCCATTTTCGTAAGGGATTTTTTTCTCATCGCCCACCTGTATAATAAATATTCAAACGAATACAAATTTAAAAAAAAAACAAACTTTTTCAAAGCTGTAAAAATGAACAACTTTCGCGTTATAAGATTCTTTAATGAAACCAATGTAAAAAAGTAACATTGATTATTAAGCGCATGCATACCGTTTTTAGATACAGACAATGCAATTTCTGTGTCTGGTGCAACATGGCTGATGCTAATACGTTGGGTTAAAAATTAGTCATCTTTAACGGCATACGTAGAGTGTAGTACAGACATATGAACACCTACACAAACATTTACACGTTTATTTACACATCTATTTATTGTGCAATAACATAATGCTTCTTGGTAAATTAATGATAGAAAATTTTGCCGTTGACTAATTTTCAAAAAAGTTTTAATATTCGAAATCTTATACTGTCCACCAAAATTTCAAAAGCATTTTCTGCACAGTTACTCACCGCCCTCCCATGAGTTCAAATCGCCCACTGTTGGGCGATATCGCCCAGGTTGAGAAACCCTGCTCTACAGTCTATGGATGCACACCATTAGAGGGTCTTAAAAAAAGATTGGATGATTAATGTTTTTTTTTGTGTTGAAGTCCAATGCCTGGAATCTTTCGAAGTTTGAAATCACACCTGTCCCTCCCAGGAAGGGATCAATTTCACATCCTTCTTCCTGGGGCTGCATAAGGCGAGAGATGTTCAAGTAATCCATTGTTTCTTCTTTGTTTGAAATTAAGATTCAGGTTTTCACCTATTTTAACAGCTTAATCTAAATAATACTGTCAGTATGGATCATCATCATCATCATCATCATCATCATCATCATCATCATCATCATCATCATCATCCCAAGGATTCGCTTGACCTATTTATCGTGGGCGTCGCGGAGCCAATACTTTCTGAACTTGTCTAGTTCATTTCTCCATCTTGTATTCTGTCGGTTTCGGTTGTGCATGTGATCACTGGTTCGAAATTCCCCAAAGTGCACCAAGTACGACAGACACCTAAAGAAATCTGAAGAGTACAATGGTGGAAACATTAAGACTATAACAACAAGGATTAAGACGATAGTCTGAATAAACCAGTGTATAATAGAAATCGAATATCGGAGGATTCTTTAAGAGAGTGTAAATAAACTGTAGACATCTTGAAGACATGTATTTACAAAAGGAGATATTTACGTAGCTTCAACTGGCAAAAAGCCACAATAGTTGGTTAGTATTAACTGAACAAACTCTTCTTACCACCTTTTACAACTCAATGTTCTAACCAGCTGGCTCTTACTAATGTCGAGATGAGACGATTTCGTAAAAACATTCGCCATATTATTTTAAGACCTAAACAAATGATCTCGCTTATTCAATCTATGCACATTTTTCTAATTAAATTGCAAGGCTTACATTTTGCAGCCGACTCCGGCATCTGGGATATAATTAAGAGTTGCTCTGGAAATATCACACCTGTAAACTTTTGACGAGTCGCCATATTGGCTGGTAGACGAAGTTTTACACGTCAATTACAGAAATAGAATGGCTTTTATGAAATGATGATCAGTAACAGGTTTGTGCTGTTATTTCTTCTCTTCCTGTCTCTCTGTGGTTGTTAAAATATTTATCATTCTTTGGGAATTACGACATTTTTCTAATTCTTGACATAATTTTCCAATTTTATATAATTTTTTTAATCATTTCTCAATTGATTTTCATTGTTAATTCATTGTCTCTTTTTCATTTTTTGTATTCTCTCTTTTTTCTTTCTTTCTTCTTTCTTATATTCTTTCTTTTTCTTTTTTACTTCTGCCAACGAAGTTGGAATAGGTATAAGCATTCACTTGTGTCTGTCTGTCTGTTGGTTTGTTCACACAACATCTACAAAGGATCTCAAATAAATTTCAATGAAATTTTGTAGGAAGGGAGAATTAATCAAATTCAGGTGAGAGGAAGGGGGTGATCACGAATTTTTTCTGGTTGTGAGGAATTTTTGATATTCTGCAGCAGACATGAAAAAAATAAGCCAGTTTGAAAGATGGCTTCAAATTTGAGGGCAATAACTCAATATGAATTCGTACATTTAATTCCTATACATAGGCGTTTGCTTTCCAGGGGAGGGGGGCAAAAATATGTTCCGAAGGGTCGTGGGGTTAAAAGGATCTCTTTGAAATATATCTTAACTGCAGCCCTATTACTAGCGAAGAATAGTACCATCTTTGTACATGGGTACGTTGTTGAGGTTACATAAAACAATCGTACATCGCCATTATCCTTTATTGACTAAAAGGTTTGAACTTTCGAATCCCTTCACTCTTGGTGAGAAGGCGTGATTCGAGGAAAGGGTGCAAGTGCCCCGTTTGCACCCCCAACGGACGCCCATGTTTCCTCAGGTTATACTTTTTATGTATTTAATTTCCAGTTCTCCTTCTATGGTGAGTTCTAGAGACAATGACGTTGGCAGAGGTATTCACTCTCCGAGTGCTTTCCATTTCTTTCGTTTATTTTTTACCTTTCTTTTTTTTTCTCTTTTCTTCCGTATTTTTTTCTTTCTTTCGAGTTTTCTATCTTTCTATCGTTCTTTCCTCTCTTTCATTCTTTCTTTCATTCATTTTCTTGCCTTTATTCTCTCTGGTATTTTTCTTCTTTTTATTTTTTGAAAATCTCTTTACTCATTCTCCCCCCTCTTCCGCTACCATACTGACACTGCCTTCTTTCTGGAAAACGCTAACAATCATAAAAGTGCCAAACATTTCAGAGAAAACCAATGGTGATAACGCCCAGCTCGGACGATATTACTTTGGATTGCATTATACAGTAGACTCTCGTTATTACGGCACCATGGGTAGGGGGGGGGGGGTATCAAAGAGTGCCATTATAACGAATTTGCCGTCATAACGGACGGATTTTATGCGAAGAGTATTAATAGTACGAAATGAAAAAAATAGACAACAGTTATTTTTATTACTCCTTTCATAGACTTATACTTCATATACGAGTTATAGTTCAGCAAATAAAATGAATCAATATTTTTCCCCCAAAATCTCAGTAAGCTATCCATAGAATTTGAAATCTTTTGTGCGCTCATTAAATTACTTTGCGTACTGGTGGCAAAACGTGTGTGTGTGTGTGTGTGCGTGTACACGCGAAGACGACTTAGAGGGAACTATGACTGTGGGTAGAGTATACTCTTGGCAACAAAATTATTACCTCTGAGTGGAAGACTCGATTGTTACGAATAGACAAGCTGAAAAAAATCACACCGTTCATTGTTATAAAAGACGTTTCGTTAACTTTGCAACAGCCTTTTGCTTGTTTATAACCATACTTCCATGTTTACACATGGCTATAGTTGAAAGTTAATAAATTTTCGAAATGTTTTCTTCTTGTTTACTTCAAAAGTAAACATCGCAGACGCTACCGGAGAAACGAGCCAAAATCAACTGTAACGTAGGAAATAAATTAGAATTTTGGATAATCAAGCCTGAGATTTGGGCCCTGACTATCACCGAACCACAGACAATGCCAGAAAAGAGAAATAGACGCATAAAGGAACCCACCATGTATATAGAATTTTGAAGATTTTTTTAATAGTATGGGATTTAGAACAATATACTTCAGATATAATTTTTATAATTTGAATCAAGATATATAAAACACGATATGTATCAATTGCATTTATATCTTCTACGTCGCCAATTGTTCAGATTAATGTTGTGGACTCGTTTGTTAACGGTAATAGAATTTTATGTTATGTTGAACTTGATAATTAAAACTCCATAATTATTCAATGGTGATATATATATATATATATATATATATATATATATATATATATATATATATATATATATATATATATATATATATATATATATATATACGTGCGTGTGTGGGTGTGTGTGTATATACATATATGCGTGTATATTCATACATATGTGCATATATATGTGTATGTATATGAATATGTATGAATATATATATATATATATGTATATGCATATATATATATATATATATTTATATATATATATATATATATATATATATATATATTATATATATATATATATATATATATATATATATATATATATATATATATATATATATATATATATATATATAGTGTGTCTCTGTGTGTGTCTTTGTGTGTCTGTGAGTGTCTATTACTTACCATTGAATATTTATGGAGATTTAATTATCAAGTTCAATAAAAGATAAAATTCTATTACTACTGCCTCAACACACACAGACACACACACACACATACAGTGTGTGTATATGTGCGTGCAACCAAAGAGAGAAGGGGTAGATAGATAGATAGATAGATAGATAGATAGATAGATAGATCGATAGATTGATAGATATGAAGATCTTTTATCCAGCATTAATACTCCTTTCATAGAGTCTGTTTTGGCAAAATGCCGGCATTTTTCCGACCAGATCTCAAAATAAACTTCGTCAGTCTTCTCCCTTTTGGTGGCTATCGTAACGAAGGAAAATGGGCACTTTCTTTGCGGCCCCGGGGATAATGGCAAGGGAGGCCCCAAACCGTTGAAAGATTGCCAGAAAGAAAAAGACAGCATCTAATTTTTTCCTTCATCTTTTTCCTAATATCAGAACCAGAAGTGCGACGGGCGACTCTAATTTGAACCGGACCGGCCTCTTTCCATTATCACCATCTGAACAGATTGTTCGATTGTCCAGTCGGCCGTGCCTGCAGACAGTAAGCGAGGAATGATACCCGAGGGTGCGTATCGAATGAGTGTTGCAGGGAGGGGAGGGAGCTGTACTCCTCTGAATTTTCTTTCAAGATAAATTATCAAAATTAGTAAATCTATGAAAAGATTTTAATGGATCTTTGAAATGAATGAGACTTTTGAATGAAATCGTATCCCATATCCAATGTCTTCCCCTTTTCTCGATGTTCAATTCAAATTTCAAATTACTTGCTACTTTGTCTTCAAATTAGAGGCCTGCAGCCCCGCTCCCAATGAAAATCATTCGGAACGCCCCTGATGATACCACTACTTTCCGCCCGTGTCAAATGCTGTTACGCCCCTCACACGAACAGAAATACTGATATTAAAAAATGCAAAACGTCGCCTTCATAGGTATTGAGTGGATGGATCACCTTCGGGATGAATTTCGATAATAGGTTCATTAAGTCAAATAACCAACCTTTCGGGATGGATGTAAGCCTGCAAAAAAGGGGGGGGGCAGATTTTGATCATTCTTAACTCAATTTCTTCTTTCTGTTGTGTATGATTACCACTTGAAGAACAGACAACGCATTAAGCCTGATCAATCATCATCTATCTTCGCTTTTGTGATCTCATGAATATTCATTTATATCGCAAACATCTATCTGTCTATATCTCTCTCTATCTATTGCATAGTCCGTTCATATCTATCTATCTATCTATCTATCTATCCCATAGTCCATTTATCTCTCTCTCTTTCTCTCTCTCTCTCAATATATATATATATATATATATATATATATATATATAGATCTATCAATTTTGATACGAACAATTACAAATCATTCTTGTTTGTATCTATCTATCTATGTATCTATCTATCTATCTATGTATCTATCTATCTATCGCGTAATCCTTTCACATCTATCTATCTATTTATCTATCTATGTGTTTATCTATCGCATAGTCCATTCATATCAATCTCTCTCTCTCTCTCTCTATATATATATATATATATATATATTGATTTATCAATTTAGATACGAACAATTACAAATCATCCTTGTTCGTATCTATCTATCTATCTATCTATCTATCTATCTATCTATCTATCTATCTATCTATTCCGCAGTCCGTTAAGATCTATCTATCTATCTATCTATCCATCTATCTATCTATCTATCTATTTATCTATCTTTCTAGCTAGCTAGCTAGCTAGCAATTCAGAAACAAACAATTACGAGTCATCCTTGTCCGTATGTATGTATCTAAAATTTTACATGTTGACTGAAGAAGTTGCGTATTTATAAATATTGCCTGGAATTCCGAGATTAAAGGGAAAGAAAGGATAGTGGAGAGGAGGGAGACAAGATTGGCTTCTACAGAGTGGACCTTCATTCCAACTTCTGACCCAAGATATTACAACTTTCGTATTGAATATAGAATAGATACAAATTATAAGAACTCGCCATCACAATCAATAATTGAACAACCGTAGCGTTAAAATTTGAAGTCATGTGAAAAATCCATCGAAGGACAAAAAGAATAAATACGATCAGATTAAATCATATTTCTCTCATCACTGGCGTTTTTCACATCTAAAAAACATCTAAAACGGAGTAAAAAAATACATCCAGACTTTGTACTTCTTTCGACACTTGTTGGGCTGTGATAACTAAAAAAAACGAATTAAAAAAAAAAAGAAGCTGACACAAACTAGTGACTAAATTAGCATGAATCTACATTGCATATTGTACCCCGTCCATAAAAAAATATTGGGGGGGGGCATTCTAAAATTAAACGAAAATGCATTGTCATTACTCATTAAGAATAGTGTGTGTGTGCAAACTTTCAAGTTTATTCTATGAATGATAAAGGCTGGGTGAAGTCCGAATGAATCCAAAAATGTACATTCATAAGATTGTCTGAACATATGAAAAAACGAAACCCGGTCAATTGTTGGTAGCACTGATAAAAAAAAAACGAATGGTTGTTAAAATTCATTTTTACATATTTCCCGATTGCTTTAGAATCCTTCGTTGGACATGGGCCTTTCCCCAAGTACATGTAAGAAATCGGGGGGGGGGGGTGAATGATGTGCCCTACGCTACCACGCTTACCCATGACGTCTGGCAGGAAGTGAATAGATGAATACATGACCCAGTTTCATTATAGTTTCCAATCAATGAAATTTCTTGTTTTTGATTCCGTGGGGTCTGGCTCGCTGGAATGGCCTCAAAGCTACTGGAAGGAAAGATAATAAGGTAATCAAGATTTCCAACAGTAATTTTCTTAGTTAATGAGCTGACCAGAGTTGCAGTAATTACGGAGATTCCTACCAATCGAAATAAAATGGAGCCGACAGTCTCTCATTCGGCCAGTGGCCAGTCATTTCTTAGTGACGACCATTTTTAATCTTGACCTTATTTTAGTCAAGCTCATAATTTAGTTACAGACGAATGAGAAATCACGTTCCAGGTCACTGGTCAACATTATAGCAAATTAGAAAACTTCATGACTCAAACAGAAACCTCTTCTTGCCGCAGGATAATATTGTTTGGTTAGGACTGATGGTCTTGAGAAGTAGGTCACGCGTTTATGAGTGACCATCAAGCACCGAATGGCCGATTCTAAATAACCATGCTAGTAAATATTCGTTGATTTACCAGCGGCCAGTCTTGGAAACCACTTGCCCCTCCTCCCGATGGATGCGATGTGAATTAATTTTTATCATAAATATCATAGAGCACTTCCAGAGTAGCCAATTTTCGTGCTAAATCCAGCATGTTTTTCGTTTTGGCAGCGCAAAAAGAATGTTAAATAAGCACTGGCGTGCTTCAATACTTCGGCCATCTTTGGCGTGTTTTTGACCATTCTTTTTTTTTTTTTTCTCTCTCTCTCTCTTTTCTCAAAATTTGCGCTTTTTTGGCGACGGACCTGGTTCTGTTTCAGTGATTTAGTTAACGCAAGGTACTGTACAGTAAAATTCGTGTATTTATTTTGCAATTAACTTGAAACAATGAAAATACTTAGACTTACACTCGTTGACCTAGGGCATTATTTTCATTAGATTGCATCAAGTCGGTATGGGTCTGCATGAAAAAAATCGGATACAAAATGATTTTCTATTACATAGTTATGGACTTAATTGTTCCGTTCGATATCTATTGAGTTATCATAACATCAAGTAAGGTCGGCGGGTGGTCTCAAGTGAAAAAATATATCCACTATTGTTTTTTTACAAAGTAATATTTCATTCAAACTCCAGTACAAAGTTGACTTTGTTTTCCTACCGTAATAAGAACAAGAAAAAAAAATCCACTAAAATGAAGAATGTAAACTGATATGTAAGACCAACATTGCACTCACCATCAACTGATTACCAAGAAGGTGTCATACTGACTGAGCTAAATTGACAAATATTAGATGATAAAGAAGATTTATCATACAGATACGCGCAGACTTATTTCATTCTAATAATGAATAAATTTATACAAAAAATGTATTTTTAAAAAAAGACTCAGTTATTATATGTACGAAAGAAAAAGTTGCAATGATTATATACAGTCAGAATAGAAGTTGGAATGGAGTTTGAACCCGCAACAACCGATCTTGTCATAAATAAATAAAGTTATCAAATAGAGAATACCTGGAGTTTCATCAAGTAAAATAATCGTTGCTTCGCTAACAGTATATACCTCAGGGTGGAAATTTGAAGCACAGTAGTATCAGATAAAACTCATGGCAGTGGAAAGGGACTGCACAGCCATATTTAATAGAATGAGAACATAATTCAATACGGGTAATTTATTTAAAATAATTCAACACATTACCCGCTAGATAATTTCAAAATCATTTATATTAAAGATATTATTAATCTATGGGAGATCACACTGTAAACAATTTTGCAAAGTTGATTTCCTTGGTGTGACAGACTCGTTGCAAATCATGTTTTAAGTTTAATCGGAATGGTTTGATTCGTTGCATTAATAAATACAGCGTCTTTCCATCATATCGCAACGAAATGAGATGAATTCTATCCCGTTTAATCGAGAAATGTCCTGTGGATGAAGTTTTGAGATTTAATGAAGACTCCAGCCTGCTGGTTTTATACCGTTAGAATTATTTGGATCATTACTGTAAATTGTTGCCATTTCCAACAATATTCACGAAGCTTAGTCCCACCTGGTTGTGTTTGGTGAGAGATTGTGGTAGAAAGATTTTATTACGCCATTCTTTCAAGTATGTGAGGCCATTTTATCTTGAAAACCTGCCGTCGACATATTTTTCCTTGGATTAAGCAACAAGTGAAACGTACGCAATTGTTTCAACCAACAGATCGGCTCTTGGTAATATCTTATTGCATAAAAGCCATGGTCACTTTGTTTGCTTGTATGTTGGTTTCTCTGAAGCTAAAGCAGATGTATGAACGTAATTTTGTAGTGATTCGAACATCCAACCCAGAGGTAGTCAGACAAGTATCGTACCTGTAGGCCAACTTGATGCTGTTTGAATATTGGGTAAAATGAAGTTACGTCTTTGCAACTAGTAGCAGTCTCGAATGGCTGCTCCTGATTACAGCTCTATTCGCTTGCCTGTTTGCTAGTCTTTCGTTGCACCAATCCATAATTCATCCATACATAACCTGAAAAATTCCCGTTTTTTAGTTATTTAGTATTGGCCTTGTGTCAGATCACAGAGTGAAAACTGCAATGAATATACGGCAAAGAGCAGTGTATTCGATCGATTAAAATATTACGTCATATAGATAGCAATGCTGACGTCACATAGATGCTTCTGGTAAGACCTTTTGATAACTTATAAATGCTTTAAGGGTATCCAGGAGGCTCGATGGCCAAGTGTACAGACCGAGGGCAATTTACACCGTAATCCAAGGTATCCGGCTGTCGTTCATAAGCTCGGAGGGGAGACGGGTCCCGCCCAGCTGTCATAAGCCCGCTGAAAGTATATGAGGAGGAGGAAGCAAAGCATCTCCGGGTGCAGACCGCACACAGATCAGCATGAAACAGCTTCCTCTGCCTTCGGGTATCCCTGACGACGACAGCAGTCACGGGGTCAACCCATCTAAACTGATTGTTGCTTTTAAAGATATCACCAGAATTACCAATGAAGAACATTTTACATCTGCCTTTTTTTTATCGATTTGCTCGCAATCAACGCTGATAACTATAAGTTTAATAAAAATTAAAAGGCTTATGAAATCACGAAGGATTCATATTTATTTTCAGTCTGAACTCTGGAATCTAGAGAAGGCGGGTTTTGCTAATAACATTTTGAGTTATAAACGGAAAGAAATTGTAAACGCATTCTAAGTATATGTTGTTTAATGCATTTGAAAAGCTACTTCACAGCTATGTGTTCTAATTTTTGTTTCTTTATAGTTTTTAACCCTTGAAAATAATATATGCATTGTTATATAGTTGGTGGGTGGGGGGCGAAGTGATGGTCACTCTTAATGAAGTCCATCATGGCGGGGGAAAGATTGGATTGTTGCAGGCATTCGCTTCATTCGACCCACTTATCGAATCTGGGTTTTGTTGCTTTCGAACTATTATCGGATCTAGTTTGGTTCCCTCTTCTTTCATTTACCACCTCGGGAATGCTGGAAAGAAATGTGGTTCCATTTGGAATGAGGGAAGCAAAACGAAGCCCGTGTTTATAATAATAACATTTGGTTTATTTTTCTTTCTGTATCTTTCACTGGGAAACAGCACCATTAAGGAACGCAAGCGTCTTAGTAGCTATAGTTTACAACTCGTCCATCAACATTCTTTGTAGATATAACTTGTCAAACAAAACTCCGACTTGAGTTTTATAACCGCTTCTGTTGTGAGTGTATCCTCTCAACTCATTGTCGCTTTCTCGACTGACTTATCATCTCGTATCATTTTCTTCATCCGACGAGTTCAGCACATTTCAGATTTCTCCAGCAGGGATCCGGTGATATCCAAGCCAGTTCGTCTGGTGTCTCCACGTCGTCTACCGCTACTCTGAATTCGTACTCGTATTTATTCTGTTTTGAGGGCTGGCGTTGGTCCACTTTAACAGCACGAATTATGTCATTCATATTTATGTATCAGTCGCGTGACAGCATTCATGCCTCATCCAGGCCCGTAATTTTGTGAACCTAAAATTACGATGGCCTTTGTCATTGTCAACATGATTTAGTTTTAATTAGGATGTTTTGAAATTCTTATCTGAGAATTGAATATTATTGAATTTTTATTGCATTTTTGACAAAACAATTTGAAATTCCTTGAAGTGAAACGACAAACTCATTTAGGTACTTCCAACGTGTCATCGGGCGACGGCCTGAAATGACTACAACAATCTGACAGCGATCTGGTCTCGGCATTCTCCTCTGCTGCTATTGTAAACATACCATGTACGTCAAAATAACCCATAACTGTGCTGATTCAGTTGGGCAAAATAATATTTTTTGTACTTCCCAACGAAATGTCATGCTAATAAAACTCATTATAAACCTTCCTTATTGTTAAACAATTGATTCAGCCAATGGGCTCACGTGCAGATTTCGTAAAATGAAACTGTGTTTTGTGATAAGGTTCTTCTACTTACAATATCCGGATATATTGTAGTTTGTGTCCAAGCTTGTCAAAACAAATTCTATGGTATGTACACGTGTGCAGGTGCGACTGCGAAACAAAGAGAACACGCTAATATCAAAGAACAAACGCAACGTACAATTTCACGGACAGGTCTTTATGTAAATCTATGTACATAATTAGGTGTAGTATAGCTGAATTAAAGAGAGGAAAATCTGTTAGAATTTCATCAGGAAAAAGAGTAAGTACTAATTCAATGGTAAGAGAGATTGTCTGTCATGCTTTTCTTTCCTGAAATTAGTTAGACATTGCATATGGTCTGTTCGGATTATTTTCTTCGTCTTTGTTGCTCGGTATTTCTCGATGTTTCGGCCGTGAACTCCTCGGCTTTCTTCGAGGGTCTTTTGTTGTTAAATGTAGAAACTAGTTCCGCTGACACACGCTCCTTGCACATACTAGCTATGTGGCGTCCCCTTTTTCGCATATCTTTGCTTTTAGGATAATCTCCCTCTAACCTCGTCACCATCGTGCTTTTTTTCTCCCCAGGGGTTATATCCACCAGAAAATCGGAGGGCACACGACCGGAACACTGTGAAATAAAATGAGCGACGTAAATAAGGGAAATTGTCAGAGAAAACCACATCCCATGATCCTCTTTTCTCCATAGTCAGATTGTCAAGATCCTTTCCTGTCAATCCTTTGTCCCAGCTCACGTGACTTGCATTGTTGAATCTCATCGTGTCGATTTTGGACCGGTTTTTTTTTTGATGATTCAGCACCACGCCCGATCAATACCAGGAGGAGGTCACCACTTCCTAATCTACATATTTCAAGTGGGGCAGTCGGCCAAGTCTTACTTTTTGCCTCCGGAAGGGATGGTGGCCTCAAAACATACTTCTGGTAAGAGATTCCTTCATTTTTTTTTTGATATTTGCTATTTTCCCGCCGAAAATATTTATTCCCTAACTGTGAAAATTTGCACTTATATTTCAAGTAAGATATTAGCAACGAAAAAAGAAAATTGCAGTAGAATAATTCAACAGATTCTTACATGAATTTATGCAACTCTCCACATCTATCTACCTATGTATCTAAACCTTAACCAGAAGTGAGCAAGATTCTCCTAGGCTGCCAATCCTCCCAATGCACAAGACCCACTTGATCTATCAGATTTTCCAGACGCTAAAATTAGAACGAACACATCAGACGAGATTACGCGAGAAGTGACAAAACACTTCCTGCTCTTTGTTCTGACTTCCCGTCCCAGATAACATGTGACTGTCGTCAGCTGATTGTAGAGATTCTATTCATTGCTTGACGGCAGAAAATACGAGACTCTTGTCACTTTTGAGACAGATCGTTTTTGACTAAGTAGATTTCGTAGCGTATTTGAAAGAACCTTTCAAGCGGGTGATCTGACATTAATGCGATGCCGCTTTTGAAGGGGTCAGGCTTCTTTTCTTTATCTGTAATTCTGGTTGAGAAGAGAAAATTAAGGTTAATTTACAGGAATTTATATCTGTGTAGGAAAATATGTACTGATATTACTTTAGTCTTGCACAAAGCCATCTTGTAAGATGATAAGTTAGAATCAAACTCACTAGCTTGCCAACCATCACTCTATGGTTGGTTACAGGGTATCCTGACGTCCGTGTGTACGCGTAAGAGTATATACAATAAGATAGACGAGGAGACTTGGAAAGAGGGGGGTTAATTTGATACCAGCATCAAGAATTTTCACAAGTTATTGACGATTTTGAAAGGAGCGTCTCTCATATGGACAATAATGGACCGAGATTTTCTAAAAATCTGGTTCGGATCTAAATTTTAGGTGTTGATTGCAGATATATTTTCTATTCATGATAAAATTAGTAGGCAGAACGGATATATATATATATATATGTATATATATATATATATATATATATATATATATATATATATATATAATACAAATCAGGAATATAATATATTCGATGTGTGATGTGTTTATTCCATAAAGTGCTCGATACATTGAATGTTGGACATTAAATTGATTTAGAGTGGGGCTTAAAATTTAATAGAGTAATGATTGGCTACACAAACACGTTTATGTTTCGGCCCTGTTTGGGCTTCTTCGGGTGAATGCATTCGCCTGAGGAAGCCCAAACTGGGTAGAAGCATCAACATGTTTGTGTAGAGGATCCTTACTCGCTCTCTCTCTCTCTGGTGCATTTCATATATATATGTAGAGAGAGAGAGAGAGAGAGAGAGAGAGAGAGAGAGAGAGAGAAGGGGGGTCCAATGAATAAATTACTTCTCTCGTCTTTAATCAGGCTGCGATCACTGAAAAAGATTTTAAAAAAAACAAGCGGGCACAAAATAATGACCAATTTAATGTAAGCTTACATAGTATGTTGAATCCATTCCCACTAAAGACCCATTTTGGCGGGGAATTTTCAAAAATAAAAAAATGCATCTTCCCTACTCATTGAGGGTAGCGTAAATGCAGCTTTTAAAGCTTTTCCACTATGAACAGTTAGGGCTGGGCAAAGTCCAGATAGATAGATAGATAGATAGATACATACATACATACATACATACATACATACATACATATATGCATGCATATAAATGCTAGAACACCTGAGGAGACTTATTGTCATTCAGCCCTCACCAATGACCACCGGGCAACCAGTGCGAGACTGTAAACTGCAGTATTACTGCGGTCTATGAGAATGAGGAGAGGAGGGCTGGAGGCTTGAGGAGACTTACTGTCACTCAACCTCCAGCGGTAACCAACAGGCGACTGGTTTCAGATTGCATAATAATAATAATAATAATAATAATAATAATAATAATAATAAAAACTTTCTAATGTTTCAAGAAAATCCTTGGTCATTTCGACTGAAAGTAAGTTAACCTACTGAGACTGATGCAGAGAAATCACTCCCTTGTTAAAATCTCATTTCTCAACCTTCCGCTTATTTGGCTCGTTTGAACACATTTCGCAAATAACGAGAATAAGTTAACCCTTTTCACTTGGAACCGCGAAATTCTCTTCCCGCTAAAGGCAGTCGGAGGCCATTACCGGACACGTCAATCGCGCACCTGGTGTATCCGGTACAAAAACCAGACCGGGGCATCTTTATTAAGTGAAACTCGGTGTCATTTGGTTCGAAGTATCATTCTTCGAAGGAAACTGCCCAGATTTATGATCCGGGGAATAAAAAGCAACGCTTAATAACACAGATGATCCATTACTGATAGGCCAGCTAGCCCTGTCAAAATTTGCAAAAATAAGGGTCAGTCTGGAATTTTAAATGTAAAGCCAAATTTGGTGCCGTTAGGAGCGTAATTCTGATGTAGATTAGCATATTGAAAGCCCTCTGCAATCCACTTTGGGAGGAAATTCTACTGGGTTGATATGAAAAGAAGAAAAAGTTTCTAAGTTTGGACAGTCGATTAAGGGGGATTTCTTGCAAAATGTGAAAAAAAGTGTGAGTACTCGCTTAATGGCAGATTTTTTGAGCCGAATTCAAACCCCGACAAGAATCCTCTTTTACTTTGCACTATTCCCTTGGGAAAGGCGTGTATTCATCTTTTCTATTCCTACCCCGCCCAACTACGAGCAAAATAGAGTAGGGTGAAGTAAGTGATGCCCGCCTCGAGCTCCTGTCACCTAGAAGTCAATTTCAAATACCGCAAATCTTGAAAAACATGAGTCTAGCCTAGAGATGAACTTGTTATATGTGGAGCTCAGGCACAGAAAGCCGAAGCCGAAGTCAACACACACACACACACACACACACACACCCTCACACACACACACACACTATGTACGCAATCGCACGCACACATCTCTATCCGCTCATACAAGCCCTCATTCACACACGTGCACACACGGCAAAGTCACACACACCATACCCACGCATGCACATATAAATACATACACGTTTACAGTGGAAAACACACACATAAACAGACGTATGCAACAACAATAACAACAACAACACACACACACATACACACACACACACACGCAAACGTGGACATATCAACAGTAACAACTGAACTTAGTTGATGATATTGACTTTGAGGGAGGCTTATTTTGACGGGTTTATTGATAGCATCTAGATTCTTCAGAAAGATTTTTTCTAGCTTTATTTTAGATATTTTTGCTGTGGAGAACGCCAGAGATATCATAATTAGAATCTATTCTGACCATATTTACTCTTCGATGGAATTTTTTTTACATAACTTGATATTCTGACGGTACAGTTGTTCAATTATTAACTGTGGTGGTGAGTTTTAAAAAAGAACTTTATATTGAACTTGAACCCCGTCAATTCTCTTTCATTAATACTAAAAGGTAGTTGGAAAGCACCTAACTAAGGTCAAAATAAAAAGTATTTTCCAAGGTGACTCGCTACACCAACCTACCCTATTCGTCATGGCATGGATACCTCTGAACTATATATTGCGATGATTTAATTGATGGTATAGATTTACAAAGTCTCAGGAAAAGGTGAATCACCTCATTTATATGGATGACCTCAAAAGCTAAAAACGGAAAGCAACCCTAATACGAACAGTCGGAATCTTCAGTCAAAGCACTGGAATGGAGTTCGGCAGTGAGAAATGTGCAATGTTTTTGACGAACAAAGGAAAAAGAGAAACAAGGGGAGGAATCAAATTACCCAATCAGGAGACCATCAGAGCGCTCAACAAGAAAGAAAAGTATCTGGGAAATTTAGAAGCAAACACAATGCAAATAAAATAAAAGAAAAGTAGAACACGAATACCTTGGAAAAAAAGCAAGAAAAATACTGAAAACCAAACTCCAAAACAGATGCTTAAACAAAAAAAAAAAAAAAAAAATGAGCGCCTGGATAGTTTCCATTGTGAGATATTCTGTATCCTTCTTAAACTGGGCAAGAGAAGAATACAGCAGGAGAAAGTGAATAACAACGTATGAAGCCTTGCAACTGGGCAGCGATGTCGACAGACAATATGTAGCGAAGAAAGGAGAAGGATAAAGGTACATTATAATTTCGGATTGCATTGATTCTGGCCAGACAATGAAGAAAGATTAATGAAACTATGGAGGGATAAGAATGGGACAATCAACCATATAGTGAAAGAATGGCCAGAAATTAGCCCCTGAAGGAATCCAGGCATGGCTGTGCGGGGAAGGTGATCCACTGGGAACTGTGAATTCGACTACAGTTCGGCCATACGAACCAATGGTATATACGCAGACGATAATCTTTACTAGAGAATTATCACATGAAATTCTCTTGTATTTTGTGATTCAAAGGGATCACTCAATCCAGACGAGATGACATGATCTTGTTATCATGAAGAAGAAGAAGAAGAAGAAGAAGAAGAAGAAGAAGAAGAAGAAGAAGAAGTAGAACAAGAAGAACAAGAAGAACAAGAAGAACAAGAAGAAGAAGAAGAACAAGAAGAAAAGAATGTGACAGATAGTGGATTTCGCTGTTCCGGCAGACCACCGAGTGAAGCAAGATCAACTAGAAAACTGCAAATTGCTGTTGTTGTTGCTGTTGTTGTTGTTGTTATCATTAATATTATTATTATTATCATTATCATGCTGTTGTTGTTGTTGTTGGCTTTGATTTCAATTTATATAAGTCACCAGCTGGGTTTCAACCAGAGACTTAAGCCTAGCTACCTAATTAGTTACGACAGTCTGGGCTTTGGAGAGAGAGGGAGAGAGAGAGAGAGAGAGGGGGGGAAAGGGGCAGGGCTTTTACTTATACAGACAATAAACACTTCCCCAAACATCATCATCTTCATCATTATTATTATTACTATTATTATTATTACTATATTATTATTACTATTATTATTTGCAATCTCACACCAGTTGCCTATTATTATTATTATTATCATCATCATTATTATTATTATTATTATTATTATTATTATTATTATTATTACTGACCACCATCATCATCATCATTATGCATCCACACCAGATGTCTGGTGGTCAACACTAGGAACCATATATATATATATATATATATATATATATATATATATATATATACATATATATATATATATATATATATATATATATATATATATATATATATATATATATATGCAAAAGTACTGAAATATCACCCAAAATACTCACGTGTACACTCAAACCATCTTTTTGCTCTCGCCCTACTTCCTTACGGATCCCCTTTCCACCTTTCCTTTCTTTAATTCACTTCTTTTCCTTTTAAGTTACTTCTTTTTCTTTCCTTTTTTTTCCCTTTCTTTCTCCTTTTTATTTCTTGCCTTCCGCCCCTTAAATGCAGTCTCCTTTCGTTTTTTTTCCTCCCCTCGGAATTTGCCTCCCGTATCGCCATTACCGACCGACAGTCATATCTGTCAGTTTTAATGTCAGTGCATCAGTCAGAGATGTTTTATCAGCAACGTCACCTGCAGCAAAAAACAAAAAAAAGCAACAAAAAAAAAAACAACAATACTCTTTCCCCCTCTTCGTTCGCGCCATTTTGTGATATGTCAGTGGTCACGTGCCTCGACTGCAACAGTGACGTTCATCATCCTTCACTTCAATATTCCAGCATTTTTTACGGTTTGCGCCACCAATTCCCTCTTTTTGGATTTTCTCGGCTTTATTTGAAAAATGTTTTTCTTCTTTCTCTTCGTGTGTGTATATACGTCCGTTTGTGCGTCGGTGTGAAAAAAAATGTCATATCTTGTACGCCAAGCAGAATTTGCCGTATAAGTACCCAGTACATTACACTTGAAAAATTTCTTGTGTGTTTTCATGTGTGGATGGTGTTCATAGGCGTTTCAAATTCCAAGGATCTTTTGTTGGAAAAATGGCATAGAGGACTGACAGCATAGACATTCTTTCGCATAATAATGGAAACAAACGGTTCTCTTGTCTTTGCTAAATACTGACGAAGGGGGTTGGCCAGGCCGGTCAAGGCACGGAGTTTGGATATTCAGCTTAGTTCATTTCGCACCAATGCTCTTAGGAAAGGCATTAATATATCTGTGCTATTTACTTATACAGTTGGGGTGGGAGAGATGGCCTCATGCCTCTCCTAAGGGTATCAGTTAAAATTGAACTCAAACTGTCTCAGCTGGAGTTTGAACTCAGCTCACCGATTCCATCTTCTGTGCCATTAACCAACCGGTCAGCTTGCACTTCCTTAGTCGAGATATTAATGAAATTTGCATTTTCGTCGTTGATAATCAAATGTGCATTTTTGATAGTATTTTCATGTATTCTCATCGATTAGGCAGTCCCACATGAAATGGCCTTTTTTGCATTGGTCTTTATGATGGTTATTTCGACGAATTCTGAAACAGAAAATGTAGTTATACGTATTCAACAATTTACATGACATAAGGTTTCTTTTAAATGTTCAACTTATGATTCATCATATCAGTTTTAATGAGATAATCCTCACACCTATTGATTCTGTTCTCAAAGGAAATCCGACAATTGTTTTTGTATGAATTCAAACTGGTTAAAACTGCTGTTCGAGCTCTCAAAAACGTCAATTTCGTATTTGGGATGAGAACTTGCTCAGAAAGGATAGTGGGACGTTGGTCCTATGAGCCTATATAATGGCCCTTAAGCACATCCTTAATTCGTTATTGATGATAAGAACTTAAGGGTTGTTGTGGAAATTGATATCACGATAACGCTCTTGCTCAAAATATACCAATTTCCCGAACAATTCTCAAGGATATTTTTCATTTCATTATTGGTCATTTCATGTTGGACAACATAATATGTCTGGCGTTTGGTCATGGAAATTTTTGCCAATGCTCACCGCCAGTTAGTCATATGGTTGCTGTATTTCTGAACACATAATTTTATTCTCTAACCTGTTTCAGGTCCCAGTAGCACCTAAGTCTATAATCTCCCACTGTAATATTAAGTGTCAATAAACAGATGAATAATTCATATAATAATTTTTACATCTCAATGAATCATCAATTGATTATTGATTTTCTCGGTGATAAATTATTCTTTCTTGGTAAAAGGGACTGGAAGATTTGCATGTGGGCGTTTCTTTTGATCATATCTTTATTCAATGGCTTACGTCTCTCTGATGACCGGTTCCCTCTGGAGTCATTAGCTGGACCCCAGTAATATAATTACAGGTTGTTAGTTTCTCATTAAGAGCCACTATCATTTGACACTTTGGATAAATGCTTGGCTACAGTATGGTTCGAAGCAAGTGCTTCTAAAATTACCGATCTTCCTTTTCAATCTTCAAATTTCCAACACTGGGCGTCTCTTTGCTTTTTCTGTCACCCCCTACTCCCCCCTCATATGATATCTGGTGCTAAGGGGGCGCTCCCTCAGGTTTCACCTTCCCATTGCATTAAAATGGGTAGAGTCAGGGCATTCCCTTATGCCTGTGGCATGCTAGAAGGCAAGGCCGAGAAGACTGGAAATCTTTGTCCTTACCCACACATAAACGTGTGGATCCCCATCCTAAACTCAACATAGTCATGCCCTCGTCGGGGTGCGAATACATACCCTTTTCTTTTTCTTTTCTGTCTCTGCCTCTACCTCTCTTCTATCCTATGTTATGACCCTGCATATGTTTATAGTAGTCTTGGCAACAATTACTTTTTTCCTATTATGAAAAGAATAAGACACGAGACTCGGTCGTCAATGCTTTCTTGATGCTTTTTTTTAAAAAATGTGACGTAAGAACGGGAGAAAATTCATGTTAAGACTGCAATTGAATCGGTTAACGGTGTTTGTATAATTAAGCGACCCGAAGAGAGCATGATTAAAGAGAGATAAATAGCGTTCGTAAGAAACAAAGAAAACTGTTATCTTAACAAGAAGGGGGTAATGAGAGAGAGAGAGAGAGAGAGAGAGAGACAGAGACAGAGACAGAGAGATATTTGTTCACGTCACACTACGTCACATTATTCCTTTCTGGAGAGTCAATTCTCGAGATAAAAAAATCAAGTACAAGAAAAAAAAAAGTAAAGTTAGAAAGGGGGAAAGAAAGACGGAAAGCGGGAAAAAAGGAAAGAATGAAAGAAAGGAGGAGAGAAAGAAGGAAAAAAGAAAGAGAGTACACAAGAAAGAAAGCAAGCAAGCAAGCAAGCAAGAAAGCAAGAAAGAAAGAAAGAAAAAAGGAGGAGGAATGAAAGGAAAAAGAAAGCTGATCAAACAGTGTTTATACCTTATGTATACACTTCATATATACATATATTTATAACCTTCCCTTTTTCACTTTACCAATGAATAATATTGCATTTCCGACGATATTTTCCCTTCTATTTTCGACGCAATGATGTTTTATTTTTGTTTTGGACATTTAAACGGGGATTGACTTGAAAAATCAATTTGAAACAAATATTTAAAATATTTCGTTAATGTTTTAATAACAGAAACAGATGTTTCAAATTGCTGTGAAAAATTGTGTATACAACGTCGCAGGTTTCAAAGAGAGTCTATACTTTTTCTTCGTTTTTTTTATACCCCACCAACAAAGGAGAGGTATGTGTATTCACCTGTGTCCGTCTATCTGTCTATCTGTCCCCCCTCCCCCCCAAAATTGCAGAAGGGTGGGACATGGGCTGAGAAAGACTTGATTAAATTTTAAGGCGGATCTATGAGCAGTAACCTCCCTTGCATCTTAGTCACGTGTTCACAACATGCAATATCTCCAAAAGTCCGCAATTAATTTCCATTGAATTTTATGGGAGGATAAGCAACGAGGGAGTGGAGAATCGGTAAAATTTAGGAGTGAATCAAGGGGTCTGTTTCGATCGAGAGATATTTCGCCATTTTTTTTCGTAATTTTATGCAATCATTAAGGTTTGTCCACACTATATCAGCCAAAATTCTCAATGAATTCCAATGACATTTTGTCCAGGGGTATAGGCTAAGGAAGAATTCACTAAATTCGGGGGTGGATTCTAGTATTTCTTCTACAGTGACCTCCCCGACAGATGAAATTATATGTGAAATAATTTTAATCCAGTTATTAGTGACGGCGCGTTTGGCTGAGGTATGCGCTCTCCGAATGCTTTCCAGTTACTTTGCTTTCACTCCAGCTGTATGATGTATCATTCATTCTTTTTCTTTTACCTACTTTCCGCTCTCACTATTTCACTTCTAATAACGTAATAATTTATATGAGCTCAGGGAGACTTCGTATTTCATTTCTTACTTATATTGAATTGAATAGCATATTCATACTCACGGCTGAAATCCTCCAAACAAAGTTTTCCTAAGATGATGATGTTGGGTTCAGGAGTCGTTACGCAGTCGAAATGCCATAGCCAGTCACTCAAAATCCCAGCAGTATCACATTATACTGTCAGAGTTAATCGGTTGACTTTGAATCATCATCATCATCATCATCATCATCATCATCATCATCATCATCATCATCATCATCATCATCGTCAGTCTTTTAAAGCCCGTCGCTGGACATAGACCTTCCCCAGGATCCGCCACATTTCTCTATCATGGGCGTCGCAGAGCCAGCATTTTCTGAATTTGTCTAGTTCTAGTTCATCTCTCCATCTTGTATTTTGTCGGCTTCGGTTTCGAACGTGATCTCCGGGGATCCATGTGGTGAGTCGTGATGTCCATCGGTTGTCTGCTATTCTTGCAACATGACCAGCCCATTGCCATGACTGCCACAACCAAACGGCTGCAATTAGATTATTTTTCATCTTCTGAAATCTCAACGATCGATGCATCGCACGGCATCTTTCTCTGTCGGTTTCTTTCTCATCGTAAATATACCTATGTATATGTGTGTGTGTACATATATACACATTATGGTTAGATAACAGTATTGTTTTTAGATCCGAAAAATCCACTCCATTGTGATTTACTGATGATCCCCTCAAGAAAATCTCACGTGTAGCACTATTTTTGTGTTGGACATATTAGCCATCGGAAGATTTCTTGGCAACAGCCATAGATTTTGTAAAAAAAATGTTATAGACAACTGGCTTACATGACATACACTTGATAAAATGAATTAAGCATGATCTTTAGTTCTTGAAGTTTCAAAACCTTCTGGACTTCACACACATACACACACACATCTATCTATCTATCTATCTATCTATCTATCTATCTATCTATCTATCTATCTATCTATCTATCTATCTACCTTTCTATGTATCTTAGAAACTGTCAACTAAAACTGTCAACTAAAACTGTCACCAAATCTGTCAACAGGTCTCTTCAGTTTTTAAGTTGGTCTGTCTAGCTTGCTATGGATGAATCACGCATACAGGCAGCAGTAATATAGCTAGATTTTCTTTTTATTAAAAATACCCCTCTTCCTAAGTAGGTTTTTAGTGGAGTCAATCTCCAACATAAGTTTTTGCTAAATTGTCCATCTGTTTTCTTTTCTACATTAAGACTTTCATAGTGATCACTATCCGAGGAGGCAAAAGACGTAACCAATCGATTGATCACCACTTTTTTCCATTTTTTTTAATTGATCACACCCAAAGACATTGGCTGCATGACGGTGTCTACTGAGTGACTTACCAGACCTGTATATATTTTGTAAAAATATAAACTCTTACTTGGAATGATCTCCCGTCGTTACATGGTTAATGAATCAATCGAAGCAGACAACGTAAATAGATATATAAAAAAGATGAGGCTGCTGCAGGAATCGAACCTGCAAACGATAGGAATACCGCTTTAACATATCGTTGCTCTAATCATTGAGCTAAACAGGGGCCGGTAATGCAAAGGCTAAAATAACTATTTCCACCACAAATTCTCGTCTCGTTTATTCTCAGTTTATTCATTTTTTCAACGCAGCAGTTATGTACCAAGAAATGGATGTATATGATCCGACAGAATAAGTATAACTTGTGTTATATTATACAGAAACTCTTATTTGAAATGATCTCCCGTCGTTACACAATTAGTGTATCACTCAAACTAGACATAGTAAATAGAATAAACAATTGAAGAAAATGGGGCTATGACAGAAATCGAAACTGCGATCGATATCGGGCCTTTGCATTACCAGCAGCTGTTTAGCTCAGTGGTAACAGCAACATTACGTTGAAACAGCAACCCTATCAGTCACAGGTTAGATTCCTTCAGCATCCCCCATTTTCTTAGATTGTTTATTTTATTTACGTTGTCTAGTTAGAGTACTACATTAGCCGTGTAACGACGGCAGATCATTTCAAATAAGAGTTTCTGTATAATATAACGCAATTTATAAGCATTCTGTCGGATCATATGTATCCATTTCTTAATGCACACACACACACACACACAAATACGCACACATATATATTTAAGAAACCATCAACCAAAACTTATGGTTTTTTTATCACTAAAAACTTACTTTGATAGTCGTCTAGTGTGGGTGGAAGGTGCTGCCAACATTGGGTCACATCCTTATTAAGTCATTAAAAATCTCGGAAAATCAAGAAATTTGACACCAAAATGCACAGCAAATGAATTCAAGCTTTCCTCTTCGTATTTCTTGAAAACCTCTTTTTTTTTCAAATCAGTGATTTCATTCACAGCACGACATGTTTGCACCACTTTTACTTGTCCTTTGAAAACGAACAAATTGATTAACAGATACCAGATGAGAATCTGTGATTCCACGCCCTACTTCATCTTGGGACTGTTATGCAAAAAAAAAAAAAAAAAAAAAAGGAGAGGGCGGTTTTACAGAAACGGAAATGGTCGGCTACTGTCTTTTAGGGACCTTTGAAAACTATTCCATCTTCGTCAATTTTTCCGTCATCGGCATCATCACCTTCATCACTATCATTAGAGCCACCAACACCATCATCAGTATCATCCACTCCGAAACCATCACAATAATAATAATGATAATAATAATGATAATAATAATAATAATAATGATAATGATTATTGTTATTATTATTATCATCATTATTATTATTATTATTTTTATTATTATTATTATTTCCTCTTTTATCTTTCTCTCCTCCATCTTCTTTTTCTTTTATTCTCTTGCTTCCTCTCATTTACCATCCTCCTTTTTATTCACTGCCCTCCTTTACACTTTTTCTTATTCGCCACCCCTTCTTTTCATCACTTGCACCTCCCCCTTCTTCAGTACTTCTTTTTTTCCTTACCCCCTTCCTCCCTCACAGTACTTACTGCCAGCACCCCAACCTTTTTTTTCTGGAGAAATTTGATGCAGGCTTTGTGGATACAATACATCCGGTTTAAAGTGGACACCTCAATCCCCAAAGAGGATGAGCGTTGGTTAATCCCTCCACCTCTAATTACAACAACTACGACTTCTACTGTTCTTTTTGCAACCAATTCTTCAGTCATTATCACAAGTGTAATTTTCGTATCTACTACAGATTGTTCTGCTCTTATTAAACTCTAATAATCTTTCGCCAAATGTCAGTCAGTCTGTTCAAGGGCGGTTAGAACTATGGCAACCGAATTGTCTGTAGTTACTAAATAGACCTCAGGGTATGTTTCTAGCATATCAGTTTTGCGAAAATTTCAAACTTCAAATTTTTGCTGCAGTGTTTGCAATTTCGTATGTAAGTATAATTCGAAACTGGACCCTTACTTTGTGTCTGCCTAGCTAACTAAACCGAAACTTCATCATTTTGTTTGAGCGTATAAAGCAATGATCTGGTTGGAAATTTCGCCTAGAAGGTGGATTTTAACCAATTATTACTGATGCTAAAACTAACCTAATCTGACTATTAGTACAATGATAAGTTTGAGCCTCACTATGGGAAAATAAAGGAATCAGAATCGACAGCGAATATCTAAGCAACCTCAGATTTGCATACGACATCGTACTTTTTGCAGAGAACCTATACAACCTCCAACTAATGGTAGATGAACTAAACGAAAAAAGCAAAAGAGTTGGCCTACACATGAACTTCAGTAAAACAAAAGTTATCTGCAACGATCGCATCAAGAATAAAGACATAACTGTCAAAATCGAAGATGCAAAACTGGGAAGAGTAGACCACTACATCTACTTAGGACAACGAATCTCTATGAATTCCACAAAAGAAGAAGAAATCAAGCGGAGAATCACGTCACGAAGGCAAGCTTTCGGCAAAGCAAGCTCAACCTTCAAAAACAAGACGATCCCAATAATCCTAAAAAGGAGATTATACAACGAATGCACCCTCCTGATAATCACCTATGGAGCTAAAACATGGAACCTAACCAAGAGACTGACCTGCAAACTGAGAAGCATGCAATGTACGCATGTGAAAATCATGCTCAACCTCGCATGGAGAGATCACAAGACAATACAATATATCAGAAAGAAAACGGGGGTCAGAGACATCATAGAATCCATTTGAAAACTCAAATAGCAATGGGCTGGTCATGTTGTAAGAATGAAACACAACCGATGGACATCACGACTCACAACATGGATCCCCAGAGACCACATTCGAAATCGAGGCCGACAAAAAACAAGATTGAGAGATGAACTAGACAAATCCAGAAAATACTGGCTCTGCAAAGCCCATGATAGAGAGATCTGGAAAATCCTGAGGAAGGTCTATGTCCAACGACAGACGTTAAAAGACTGATGATGATGAAATCGTTGGGTCTTAGTAAACAGGGCAGCTAACCGTGAAGCAGTGGTTAACAATTTAGTCTCTAAGAACATTCTCACTGTAGCGAATTCGATCCTCTTTTTCAGCTTCACATTTTTGCCAGACTAAGCTAAACTTAATAAATAACTATACGACAGGCAGCCCCAGGATCAAATTACACTCCTATCTCAATTCTGACAGACGATAATTACTGCAGCTTTTGTACTGTGTATGTAGTATATACAATACTTCATATATACCAGACACCAGATACATAAGGATCTGGGATCGGAACCTGCGAGAAGCAACTGGGAGCCGCAGAACATATTCAGATTATGGTGGTTGATTTTAAAAAATTAGGGTTAGAGTTATTCATTCATAACAGCAGAGCTGCACGAACAGTGTATCGCAACGCTTTAGTTTGTCGCCCAGAATCTGTAGGTGTGTCACGAAATGAAGTAAAATTTTGCATATCTCTCCAACGATACTTTTCCTGAGTCATTTGAATTGCTGTGATGACATTATACGTTTGGCTTGGATAACGAAATTTGAGTAATACATCGAAAGGCATTCTATTTCTAGAAAAGTGTGTCGCCAATATAAAATGTTTAGAAAGCTATGCATTAGAGCAACTGTTACTGGTGACAAATGATACATTTGCTTCAGTTCTCGTTACTTCCCATTGCTTCTCGTATTCAACCACGGCCCGTCGAGAGGACAGCGAGATTTAAAATTCAATCATATTAAAGCCATTCGTCGTACTGGTAAACGTGAACTAGGAGTTGACCAATTTTTCATTGATCTGTTGAGTGAAACCAGTTTCAATTCATTTTATGAAGGATGATTCACAGAGTCAGCTCTTGATGAATGACTTCACTATCAGAGGCCTTTTGTGACGAGCAAGGCAACGCTGCAATGCTGTGATTGCCCCAGTTTAAGGTTAAGCCTATTATGCTGTGGTCTTGTCTCCCTTCTTTGATTGTTTGTTTTCCACTTTCTTTTAGTTTATTCTCACGTGGGTGACCGATCATAGTATCAAACGTGTCACTGAATTTTTTTTTGATATTATTTTTTTAATCCTAAATCAATATTCCCCAACCACTGCTCCACGGCAGAACTGGTATTTGCAGTAATGTACAAACTGAGAAATCTAGGGTGGAGTAGTAGGAAGGTTTTCTCACGCCAATCTTCTAAATGAGGAGAGCCCTTTTGCCTTGAAAATCAACATTGAGAATCCTGGGCTCAAATACCAACTTCTAGTACCGGTTGTGAATAACTAACTATCCCCATCAAAAGACTGGCCTCATTTTTTAAAGTAATTTTACGTAGAATGCCACCAGTGTTGGCCAACAGGTGAGGATCGTATTCAAATCCGTTAACAGAAAACACCTGCAGAGTGCATGCCTTTGCAAACCCCATTGTCAACGAAAACTGAATGAAAATCAGTCTATATATAGCTACGGTGCAAGGGAGGCCAAAGTAAAACAGATTCCCCAGATCAATCCCGAAATTGAATCAATTCTCCTTCACCCTTCGACAAAATGATATTGAAAAGCTTCTTTCGATTGACACTCTCATCAGAGGAAGATCCAACATCGCCTTTTGTGCCATCAAATTAGCGACTATGTGAAACTTTATGATTTACATTCGGGACCACTTTCCCTGCATTGTACCAAAGACTGTCCATTGCTCTTCACAGATATTGAAATATCTTTTTGCTTTTGTGCATCCGCTACTCATAGCGCACGGTGACACAAAGCACATCAATACATTTACTGCTACAGTCACTTCAAATATCAACTTTCCAAGTGTAATTTACTGAGACGTATCTCAAAAAAAATATTTTAATAAAATGATAATTCATTATTAATTCTAAAATAGGTCTTGGAGTTATTACTTTTTGAATTACCGAATGAAGTCCGTGTGAATTCAGATTGTGGCTCATTCAATTAAGTTCATATAAAAATGGACTTGTAACAAAATATGTGATTTCTTATAATCATATGTATAGTTCATTCGCCTTTTTATTTCTGTCGTCGTATCTTTTAATTTTTTTTTGCCGTATTTTAAAATTTGCTTGCCTCTCATCTTGATCAGCTCAGGAAAAGGTACTGAGTAGGACATCCAGAATACTTAGTCACCCGCTTTATATCACTGAAAATAAGAATGAGCATAAACTAACGTAAACCAAACGAATACACACAGCGCTGAAAGTGACAGCAAGACCACACATCTCAATAATGCTGTCGTCAGGAAAATTTCAATAATTCTTCGATTTCCAATTCCAAATGTTTTTGTAATTACGGGCACAAAAAAAAAGTCACCATCATGTTCCACATCTTTTAACAATTTTCTTGCAAGGTCTACATATTTTTTTTCTCAGTTTTTTTTTCCGGTTTCTTTCAATTTCACTTAGTTGTCTGCTAGAACAATGGCATCCACTTTCTTACGAACTTCCTTCTTATTCACGTGACTAGATCTGGTCTTCTGGCCTGGATTTTGGCCTTGCGCTAGACTAAGCTTGGTAAATATCAATTCAAAAACTATTCACCCACTTTCTACCGTTCCTTCAATTGTCAGAAACCGTCAATCGAAACTGTCACCAAAACTGTCAACATAGGTTTCTTCTGATTTCAAGTTGGCTGGCTGGCCATGTACGTATCACATGAACAGTTTACTCGAAAATGACCCCTTGGTTTGTGTTTGACCACATTTACGATTGTTTTTTTTTTGTTGTTGAAAATTCAGACTTTTTATTGGGTGAAAGGCGTAAGTAGTGATTTATTGATTAATTACCCCTTTTCTTATTTTCTGGAATTGATTATCTTCACCCTGGCTTGCAGCCAAAATAAGTTGGTCATGAGACAGTTTCTATTGAGCTACAAGCCAGACCTGCACTTTATTTTATCTCATTTTTTGAAATACTTTCTTGTTCTCTCCTAATCCTCAACTTATTATTTCTCCTTCCAACACAAGTCTTCCCCCCTTCTCACTCCTCACTGTTATTGTTCACATTGTCTTTTGTTTTTCTTCTCCATCTCTCCACCCACTTCTTCTTCTTCTTCTTCTTCTTCTTCTTCTTCTTCTTCTTCTTCTTCTTCTTCTTCTTCTTCTTCTTCTTCTTCTTCTTCTTCTTCTTCTTCTTCTTCTTCTTCCTTTTGCTTTCCATTCTTCTTCCATGTTTCGAAATCACATCCCATCTAAACGTCTCCTTACTCTCCCCAAGGCACATTTGGTAAGAATAATCGCCAGATGTCACTTCCTCTCCTTTTTCTTCCCGTCGTCTACGTTAGTTAGCCTCAAGTAATAATCACAGATTCTTTATGAGCCGCAAAGTGAAATGTGGTCAGTACAAGAATTGGCCATGGATATATATATATATATATATATATATATATATATATATATATATATATATATATATATATATATATATATATGTACACACACACATATATATGCACACACACACACACACACACACACATATATATATATATATATAGAGAGAGATAGATTGATAGATAGATAGATAGATGGGTATCACCAAAA
>OY735203.1:63728820-63748820 GCA_963457665.1 Thysanoteuthis rhombus | reverse complement strand
TGTTAAATCATTAGTTAATAAAGTAAAGAATTCAACGTATCTTGTAAAATATGGCAGTAGCTCTCGGTCTCTCCGTCTCTGTTATTTTTTAAAACTCTCTCTGTCTCTGTCTCTCTCTTCCTCTCTCCACACACACACACACACACACACACACACACATATATATACATATATATATATATATATATATATATATAAAGAGATTGATAGAGAGAGAGCAAGAGAGAGAGACAGAGGGTGAAAGGGGGGAGAAAGAGAGAGGCAGTTCATGAATAAAAAGAAGTTAATCGTAAGTAACTTTCAACTTGAAAGAACGCCACAAAAACATTGTGAATCGGTTAATGTTGTGTTTCCATTATAGTCATAGTGATAGAGTTGGTTGAAAGAGATCAAACAATATTTGAAATTTATTTCATCGCTGAGTTGCAGACCGAAAGAGAGAGTATCACCCAGTGATTTGCACGCTACGCCCAAAAACTTAAAAAATAAATAAATAAATGAAAACGAATGAACATAAAAAGCAACAACAGGAAAGAGCATCAGTTTTCACGGATTTGTAACAGAGAAAGCTGTATGTGTAAAGTGAGTTAGTAGGAGTGAGAGGTCTACGTAGAGTTGAGGAAAACAACACTAGAAGCAAAGGAATATATCTACTTGCAGGTGTAGCTACAGGGGTGGTAGTACTTTCTATCCCTGCCACCCCATGCCATTTGTTGATTTAATATTTTGATGCAAAGACTATACCTGCCACATGTTAATGAAACATTTCAATGCAAAAAAAAAATATCCCTGTCACTTCTTGAAACAGCTAGCTCTAAAACGTTAAGGAAAAGTGTGGCAGGGAATGGCAGGGATTTTGTTCATGTTTGAAGACTCGTAGAATTAAGGAATGGTAGGGAATGGCAGGGAGTTTGCTCATGTTTGAAAACTAGTAGTGTTAAGAAGTGGCAGGGAATGGTAGTATATGGCAGGAAGTGGCAGGAATAAAAGGTACCGTCTGATCCAGAGATAAAACATAATGATTGCCGGTGTCTTGCCTTGCCTTTTCTGATAGAGAAAAATACAAGCAAATAAAAGTAAAAAGAGACCATAGATATTTATTAGGCTAAGCCAGATTCACGAAGGGTGCACAACGAGGTTCGAACTCTCAAACAACAGCGTGCTAAACTGACCATCGAACTATGACTGGCTTTATCAGAACATGTATTGCATACTGAGTTTTTTTCCTAAGATAAGGTGCAAGAATTATTCGTAAAATTCGTTCTGGTAGGAAGGTGATTGGGTTAGGGCAAGTTTGGCACAAGGCTAGATTCATGGAGCACCAAGTGTGGATCAGAGGTTGCGAGACTAGCTTGCACCTTTCCGGAAGCCTGGGCAAAAGGATATATTTTCAGCGGGGTCGCAAAAAGATATATTTAGAATATCTTAGCGGCAGCTCTGTTACCAGCGAAGAATAGTACCATCTTTTTATATGGGTACATCGAGTTGAGGTTACATAAAATAGTTGCAAAGCACCATTATCCTTTATTGACCATGAGGTTCCAACTTCAAAACCCCTTCACCCTGAGTGAGCAGGCCTGATTCAGAAGGTTGAAGACAAATGCCCCAGTTTGCCCTTTTCCAGGCTTAATACTAATTTACGATAAGTGTTTCCAAAAGGAAGCGGTAAATAGAATGAAGGCCAGGTAATGGAAAATGTCAATGGACTACGCAATACAGGTATACCCTGTTTTCCAATACTTTGCTTTGCGCCACTATGAAAAATCACGTTCAGCCTTGGCTTTACAACGAGCCGTTATAGAGGGTGCGCACACCCTTTCCATTTTATCCTACACTTGAGTCTTCTGTACCTCACACTACCCCAACATTTGACAACTCTGACAACCTAACATACCATGACCACCAGTTTGGGGTCTGGGGATTTTTTACTCAGAATATTTTCTCAGTAAATTAATGGTTCTTGTTACTTCGCGATACATTATTTCAGCTTACAAAAGGACGTTTGCATTTCGGATAGCTGGGGAAAGATGTATTAATGAAGTCAACCATGATATATTGTTAGTATATAAACTATTCATTACTTACCAATATGTTCAACAGATTTACTTTCACCCTCTCACCATATGTAGCCGAACAAGGTTTTGGGGTATTCGGTTTTAATTTTTGACTCGTATTTTCTTCTTTTTTGAAAAATCATTATTGAAACTTACACAAGCTGTCAGTCTATGGTAATAAGCAAACAGTGCAAATTGCGAATAAATCAAGGTTTTAACGTTATTATCTTCCAGGAAGTGGGCAACTTACTTCCCTCTCGTTCTTTTCTGCAAAAAAATGGTTCTATTTATTATAAGTATTGCTTTTGGTCTGAAGGTGTGCATTGATATGAATCAGGTTTGTACTGCTTAAGAATAATCTTACAGTCTAAACCTCTGTCGAACTCCAGTCCAAGTCTGATGCTGGAATTGATTTTGTCTTTCCCCGTAACACCATCGACTGCATCACCCACAAGATAGATCTTCACCTAATTTAGGGGAGTAAACTATTCACTGGTAGTCTGGCCCGTCACGTTAAACCAAGCCAATATATACAATTAACATTCCTCAACCGTGAATTTAAATCACGAACAAATGATTGGTAGGTGGTTCTCTCACCGACTGAACTGACGAGTGTTACGTATTCGAGTTACAAATATTCAAGGGCTTATTTCATTGCAATAATTAATACACTTACACTAAAAAAATATGTTCTTATTTCATTTATCATGAATGCAATACAAAATTCATTTATTGTAAATGCTATACAAAATAGAGTTGCAGTAATAATATTCAGTTTGAATAGAAATAGGACCGGAGTTTGACCCTGGAGAAGCCAAGCGTCTTCTATCTGCTAACACCATACGCCTCTACAACTAGATTCGACAAACTGTGGAATTTGGCACAAGCGTTTCCTGTAATGCAAATGAATTCCAAATAATGTCATCAATTTTAAAAAAACTCTTTTCGTTTTTATTCTTGTCTCTTTGTTATAAAAATAATAATATTTTTCCTTTTGATGTCTAGCAGTATTCATTGCACACCGGGTTTTGGCTTGAAACTTAGGACAGGCAACGGTCTTCTGACTTGATAAGCATTGGCATATTTCTTTTCCCTCACCATCTTCTGTACAAAAAAGGGGCAAGTAATACAGGAAGCTAAACAAGAGACGGTGCATGGTTGTATGACGGACAAAATATTCATGTAGACAGTGCTTTGCGCAGGATGTGGGTGTTGCCTGTGAGGACAATCTTCTGTATCTCGTAGACGCTTTGGTTTCCTATCATCATCATCATCATCATCATCATCATCATCATCATCATAATAAAAATGCAAAAAAGTGATAATAACGTTCAACATTTAGTTCGTAGCAAGCTGTTCTAGAAACAGCGGTCATTCTCTCCCACGCGCGTCATTACAATCTCCTACGACTCGACGTAATATACGGTAAATCAACATTTGTTTGAGTCCAAATGACTGTCAGTTCCCTGAATATATCAGAACTCTTCAATATACTATTATTATTGTTATTATTATTATTATTATTATTATTATTAGCAATTTCACACCAGTTGCCTGGTGGTTACTGCTGGAAGTTGAGTGACAGCAAGTCTCCTCAAGTCTCCAGCCTTCCTCTCAACACTTTCATAGTCCACAACAGTACTGTGGTTTACAGTTTCACACCAGTTGCTCAGTGGGTATTGCAGAAGGCTGAGTGACAATAAGTCTCCTCAGGTCTTCAGCCGTCCTCTCATCTCTCCCTCACCTATCACAGCAGTGCTATAGTTCGTACCTCCACCACCATTTGTGTGTGTGTGTATTTTTCCCTCCTCTGTTATGTCACTTCTAACAGCTGGGGTCGTAGATCTCATATTTCTAGCACTTTCTTCAGAATTCGTGCTGTTCCTAGCAGTGCTGTGGTCTGCACAGTCTCAATCCTTCCTTTTATCCCTAATTCCTCCAATCTCGCCTTCAGTGTCTTTGGTACGCTTCCGAATGCACTTATTATTACTGGTATTATCCTGGCACCTTCTTCAGTTCTCTTTCCAGATCCTGGTATTTTCCCACTTTTTCACTCTCTTTCCTCTTTACTCTATTGTCTGAATGTACGGCCACGGCTATCATCTGACAGGTTTCCCTCTTCTTGTCCACGATTACTAGGTCTGGTCTTCTCGCTTGGATTGGGTGGTCCGCTCGGATGTCAAAGTCCAAAAATAATTTGTGGTTTCTATTCTCCAGGGCTGTCTCCGGTTTGGTTAAATCCCATTTGTTTACTCAGTTCCCATTGTATCGCTGTTGCTACTCTATCGTGTTTGTGTTTATACTCCTTCTGGGCTAGTTAACAACATTCACTAATTCACATTGTTTGGGCTGCCATCATGAGCGATTCTGTTTCTCTCTTCAGGTTTCCTTTTCGTAGCTATGTCCATGATCTCTCGTCGACCACATCCTGTATCTGTCTTTTAAATTCTCCGTACAGTTTTTTCAGCTACTATTTTTCTCTCTTTATTTGCTTCGCTACTCTATTGTCCGCTGCGCTGCTTTGGGTACTTTTTATGATGTCTTCCATTGTTTGCTTGCACAAACTTTTCTCGACCTGCTTTGGCCCTCTGGATACCGTATTCTTTGCTGATGAGCCCTCTGCCGCCTCCTTTTCTCTTCACATACAGTCTATCCATGTCATCTCTGGGGTGTAAGGCCTGGTGCATTGTCGTAGGCTTCCTTGTTCATTGGTCCATTGACTCGAGTTCTTCCTTTGTCCATCCAAGGAATGGTCCTGTGTATCTTACTACCGATGCAGCCCATGTGTTCATTCCGTTTATAAGGTTCCTACTGTTTTGTTTGGTCTCTAATATTTCTTTATCGTCTTTGTAAGGTATTCTCTTTTTATTTTCTCCTTCATTTCTTCCCGTTTTAACGTGTCACATTCAAGAATTCCCAGGTATTTGTATCGGTCTTGCGTGGTCAGTACTCTAATCTTCCAGCTGTCTGGAAGTTCGATTCCTTCTGCCATGCGAGCCTTACTTTGTGCATTACCATTGTTGTGCATTTTTATGTTCCAAACTTCATCCCAATGTCATCACTGTATTCTTCACTTTATTGAACAGCGTCTCAAGTTCTCCCCTGTTCTTTGCAGATAGTTTTAATTTGTCCATGTACATTAGGTGGTTGACTCGGCTGAATTTTCTCATCTGGCTGTAAGTCTACTTTCCATTCTCAGCATTGGTTCACTGATCTTGAACATTCTGAGGCACTCGAGTATCCAGTTGTGTGGAATCATATCGTATGCTTATTATAGTCTATCCATCACATTGCAATGTTCTTCTTCCTTTTTCTCACTTCTTTTAAGATCATCTGGTCGATGTAGAGCAAGTCATTCGTCCACTTGGTTCCTCTCCTGCATCTGTTCTTCTGGTTATAGTCCTCTTCTTTCCATGGATGAATACATTCTCCTTGCTACTAGTCCGGTCAGGATTTTCCACATGAGTGGCAAGCATGTGACTGGTCTATAATTGATTACCAGGTCCTGTTTTTCAGGGTTCTTTTGGATGAGGATGGTTCTGCCTCTGGCCATCCATTTATCATGATCATTATTATCATAATTATTTACCTGTGTTAGTATACGTATAATTCGCACGTGTCAGTCTGTTGGATTTGTCTGCATACTTTTCTGTCTCCCTGTCCAAACTCCAAACGTTCTCAAAGAATTTTAATGACATTTTGTGGTAGGGTGGTCCTTAGATTAAAGCAGAGTTGATTAAATTTTGAGGTGGTACACGGATTTTTTTTTCACAGCTAGCTACCTAGTAACGTAACTATATGCACAAAAATAAATCCGAAAGAATTTCACTGCTGTTTTTTCTCATAAGTGTCGTCGTCAGGATTGCCTCAGCCTTTCCCTGGATTTCTTGCTCCTCGAACCTCTTTGTTAGGATTTTTGGGTTCTAATAACAATTGGTAATGGTCACCTTCATGATCCATAATTAAAAAGTTTTCTTGCAAGGTTAATAACCTTATCTGGCTTTTCACTTTCTCTCAGTTTCAATCAGTAGTCAACTAGAACAGTGAAAGCTTCTACCTGATACATTCTTTCTTTTCGCACTAACTAAACCTGGTTTACAGTGCTAGGATGGGTTATCCGTTCGAATCTCAAAGGCCAACATGATTTCAAATGTTTCGTTCTCAAGGACAGATTCTGATCTGTGCATATACCATTGGTCTTCATCGTGCATGCCCAATTCTAAGTGCATACCCTAGCCACCCGGACATATATATTCTTGTACTACTGGGCTATTTTGCAGCATTCTCTTACAATGTGCTTGATTAACTTATCTTCATCTTTGCGCAGTATACACTTGGTAGTCTCTTGTGTCTGTCTACCATGGCTGTTATACAGTAGGTTTTTGTTACGTTGTTCTGGGCTGCTGTCAAAAGCTATACAGTTTCTCTTTTTGGCTCTCTTCTACGCAGCCATGTTTATGTCGATTCATCAGCAATTCCTTGGGTTTCCTCTTCAATGGCCTTGTAGTTATTTTTTTCGACTTTTAGAAGTTTTTGTGTTTCGTGGTTCTCAAGTACAGGGGTTTCTCAAACTCCACTAATGGAGCCCTAGACACAATGCAAAAATATTATGTTTTACATATATATATGTATATGCATAGTCCTGAAAACTTTACATCTTTAAACATTGAACATTCCAAAAACTTTTTCAAAAGTTTTATTGGTTCATTTCAGACGCTTCGTTCCAAGGATCTGTCAGTCCAATTCTTCTAATTTTCTTCAGTGTTCTTTCACTGTTTCACATATACTTTGTTTTTATGGTCCAATGTACATTTTTTCTCTTTTTGGGATCATCAATTGTTTATCATGTAACAGTTTCGGTGATTTTAATATATATATATATATATATATATATATATATATATATATATATATATATATATATATATATATATATACGTGTAAATGTGTGTGTATGTATAAATAGAATAAATTGTTATAATTAGCAACCTCTCTGCTGAATGGTATACTGTCATGGTGACAATCTGACGTGTTTGGTTAATAGATTACATACGTTTCTGCCAGCATGACAGTATTATTCTTAGATAAAAATTTTATAAAAATAAATGACCATGGTTAATTATATTTATAAAGTTAGTTCTAATTCTATATTAAGCGTGGCTTTCTTGACGAAAACCGACAACTGAAGTCTGTTACCACATAGAGTTTCGTCCGAAACTCTGAAAAGTTTATTCCTCAAAATTGGCCACAGAAACAAACATTAGAAACAAAGATTTATATTGCAGAACCTAAGGGTTCTACGGAGCCTAACTTGAGAAACCCTGCTCTGGTTCTTCTCCTGTCACTTTTATTGCAGTCACTGGTTGTTGCAATTAATCTTTCCCCACTCTGTCTTGTGTACTATATAAGTCACTTAATCGCAGAGTCGACGCCATCCTCCCCGCTAACGAGTCCCATTCCTCCTTCTTTTCTTTTTATATGTTGCCTGTCAACATGGATTAAGGATTTATACATTGTCATCAGTTATCTTGTTCTGTAGTCCGGGTTTGTGGGTTCGCAAATACCCAGGTATTTGTAATTTTCTTTCTCGTTGAACGCACCGATGTTTTCTTAGTTGGGTAATTCGAATCCTTCTGATGTTTCTCTTTTCCCTTTGTTCATAACCAGCATTGCATTTTTCTCAGTGCCAAACTCCATTCCAATATCCTGACTGAAGATCCTGACCGTTCGTCAGAAGGTTTCCAGTTCCTTTTCGCTTTCAGCAAAAATGTTAAGGTCATCTATATACATGAAGTAATTAACCTTTCCCCTCGTCTCTGTAAATCAATAGGGTCGGTTATATTTTTTCGCAATATATAGTTCAACAGTATCATAGCTATCACGAACGGTAGTTGGAATGGTGAGTCACCTTGGAAGCTACTTTTTTTTTCATTTTGACCTCGGCTAGATTCTTTCCACCTCTGGTTAGTTCCGAGATCTAGTTTTCCATTCCCTTCATTATGAAGTGTTTCTACCTGATTGGAGATGTTTAGCATTTTCAGGTATTCTATTATCAAGGGTTGTAGGATCATATCATATCATAAGCTTTTCTGTAATCTATCCATGACAAGGCTTGGTTTTTAATTTATTTCAGAATATTCTGATGGTATATGAATGGTAGATCTCTTGTTTAACTTCATTTTGGCATCCTTTCTGTTCCTCAGAGAGAAGTTCTTGGCAGTGTCACTACAACAACTACGACTATTACTTTCTGAACCCGTGGAACTTGACAACCAGGATTGTCCATTATCTCATGCCTTTCCATTCAGTATTGGCTGGTAGATTCTCATTTTATCCCTTATCCCTTCCAATCTTAATTACCCGTTCATGTTTTTATCCAAGTGCTATGTAAACATGGAATATTTTCATATGCAGAAAGACCTTCTTACCCCCTCACTTGACTGAATTTTAAGTTTTCTCTCCACCCTTTTCGTCCATACCCCTTATTAAACTGCCTAACTTCCTTCTATCAGCCTCTTTCTATTCCTGCCCGACTTCTTTCTGTCCACTCTCTTCACACCCGCTTATTTTACTACCTAGTTAGGAACAAGCAGGATAATATATTGAATTGCTCTAAGACGAGTGAAGGTCTATCTGCATATCAACCCGTAGGCTGGTTCTGCTCCGTAGCGCTCTCCATTCAACTGGAAAAGAAAACAAAAATGTTCACATCAAGCACCATTTTAAATTCATCAAGTAACTGAGGATTAATACTTACCTGGAAGTACATACCTCTTATTTCTCAAGCAATCAAACAATCTTTAACTATCTATCTATCTATCTATCTATCTATCTATCCATCTATCTATCTTTCTCATTCTCTTAATGACTATCTATTAACCTATCTATCTCATTCTATCAATATTATCTACCTATCTATCTATCTATCTATCTATCTATGGTCGAACTCATTATACTTACCAATTGATCTGTACAAATGTACTAAACAGCGAGCTACGGTAGGTGCCCTTCCAAGCTTTTATTCAAAGGCCTTCAAGTTTCCCATGGTTTTACCCTTTATCTACTAACCCAAGTTTTCGTTAAGTGAATGAAACAAAATTCGTTCATGAATAAGGTAGACATTGTAAATGACTCTGAACCGTTCATTGAACCATTCAATACAGTACCAGACCAATTCTGGCAGGCTCAGGAACGAAGGTGAACCAGATTTCTGGATCTTCCAGATTTCAGACAAAGCTTCAATATATATATTTCTAACATAAAAAAATGATGAAAAGTAAAGAACAGATGCACATTAATAGAGTTCTGAAGTAGGGTCTCTTTCGTCTTCAGGAAAGAAATATACGATGAAAAGTTAACAGAAGAAAGTAAAAAACAAAACTGTTCATAACACATACAAGGGTAGTAATCCACTAATCTTCATCCGGCTGCAATTCAATCACTCCGCAAAGATTAAAACAAAGAACGGTCAGTTTGAAAAATTTTCTGGCCCAGTACTGTACATCAATGTCCAGATCAATAATTGGGATTTTATCTCTGTCAACGAAGAATAAATATTCTGTCGCGTCTGTTCGTTGGTCTGCCCAGATGAAACCCCAGAAAGTACTGAATGAATGTTAATGAAATTTTGTGGGGTAAAATAACTGGGCAAAATTTTGAGACGGATCCAGGGATTTCTTTCTGATTGAGATACATTTTTTCGATGTTTTTTCTTCTCCCATGACTGTTATGTATACGCTCATGACAGTTCACAAGAGACCTCCAAAAGTTTTTGATTAATAATCTCTATGAAATTCTATGAAAGGCTGGACAATAGGGCGCAGGATAACCGAATCAATTTTCGAGTAGATCCAAGCATATTTATCTTCCCTGCGCCATAATCTCATGTCCGTCCACACGATTCCTCCAAATGTTATCGATGAATTTCAATAATATTTTGGGGGAAGATGGAAAATAGGATACAGAAGAATCGATTAGAATTTGGTTCGTATCCTTGAACAATTACTTCCCCCAAGTTGTAGTTATAAGTCAAAACCAGATAATATGGCCAATTTTTTCCCTGTCTGCAAGATATTTCCGAATGTTATCAATGAAATTCCATAAGATTTTATGGGAGATAGGATAATGTACTACAAGAGAATTGGTTACATCTTGGAGTGGATCCTTGCTCAATTACCTCCTCTACGTCGCAGTTATGTGTCCAAACAACATGATATCGCCACAACATCATATTTGTCCACACGATATCTCCAAAAGTTATCAATGAATTCCCATGAAATCCGGATAGATTTTGCATCAGATCCTGGAACAATTATCTGCTCTATGTCGTAGTAATGTGTCATAACTTCTTAATAACCACCAAATTCTCATGAAAGTCAACATATTTCGTTATGAATGGACTTCAATGATATTTTGTGAAAGGGTGGACAACAAATTATGGAAAAACTGATCGAATTCTGGGGGGAGATTTATGCACAATTACCATCCCAAATAATGGTGTTGACAGAAGTGTGCGCTCTCTGAATGCTTCCTAGTTTAATCATCAGCAAAATAACAACAAATTAATTATTCTATGATATCTCTCAAGCATTACCTGTCGGGTGTAAATTAGAATGCAGGTCCTTCCGTACTATCGGAAAGTAGAGCATTCCCACGAAACATTTCGTATACTGGAATGGCGTAAAGTGATGAAGCAATTACCACAAATTTATATGAGACCTATTTTTGATTGTACCCCAATCCTACACCCTAACCCCTTAAACGAACTCTTATCCCTACCGATTTTACGCAGATAGTAAAACCTTTACGAGCTTCTGTCGGATACCTTGGATCTTTAGCTGGGTTGTGCTTACACCGAAGTGGTGAATTACAGTGATGTATGGTGCTTTATATCATGGGTGTGCACTGAGTTATGGATGCGCAGAAACGCAAAAATATTGTAGTGGCTGTAAAAAGCAATGAACAGTAAGAGTTTTCTTTGTACAAGGTAGAGAAGGTGGTCAGGATTGTAAAGGATTTCACATCCGCGCTCGTTCGATGTTACAAACGGTGATGACAGATCATCCTCTGGATGAGAGTTTCAGTCAAAAGAAGCTTTTGGGGAAATATTTTTTAAAGCAAATCAAAAACTTTTTTTATTCTTTTTTAATGTTTAACAGTGCATCTGCTAATTACAGGAATTTTAGAATTTTCTATCACTAAAAGACTTTTCATTAATTCACTTATTTCTTTTCATTTTTTGTCGTTTGTTACATCGAATGAGCGAAGGCGTGAAACTTTACAACATACGATCGGGACCACCTCCCTTACGTAGAACTAAAAAGGCTTTAACTGTCCATTCCTTTTTACAGACACTTGAAAATTTTTCAGTTTTTGTGCATCCATAGCTTGGAGCACACCCGTGATACCAAGCACCAACGCTACTGATGCTTCAGGCAATTCATTGGGAGCAAGAAGAGGGTGTCAAACAAACATATTTTTTTTTTTATTTCCCTTCAATAATTTCAGTTAATTGAAAAAAGGCGACAGCAGCCATCACATTAAATGGTTTTATTAGTAATATCTTGATATAGACTTTCAATTTTGACATCTGATAAGTTCTAAAATTTTTCTATTTACACTATTCAACATTAACTTTTCAAATTTTGACTTTTTCAAATTTATTATTTTAGCCTTGAGATTAAGAGGTGCAAAAAAGATATCAAAATTGCGAAGGGGTGCAAGCCTTGAAAAAGGGGGAGAACCACTGTAAAAGATTCACAAAATAAATCGATATGAAACACTGTTGCTCAAAGGTTTGGTAATCTGTAATCTTTGTATTTGTGCTGGTGTCTATTAATTACTGTTACGTGTTACAGTAACCTTATGCCATACTGATCTAAGCTTAGTACATATCTTCATTGGTGGTGGTGTATGGTAAAACTATATTCATTTAGCCCAGGGTTTCTCAGCCTGGGGCGTTATCGTCAACCGGTGGGCGATTCCAGCTCTTTGGTGGGCGTTGAGGAAACACGTAGAAAATTGCGAATGTTTTGCAATTTTGATGGGTGATATAGGATATTAAGTCAGTATTTGATAGTAAAAATGAGTCACAAGCAATATTTACCTGTTTCAGTTCACCAAGCAGCATGGTAATATCGCATATTATGTAGGAATAGAGAGATATGTGTAAATGCTTGTTTAGGTGTGCATACGTCTGCAGTACACTCTCTCTCTCTCTCTCTCTCTCTCTCTCTCTCTCTCTCTCTCTCTATATATATATATATATATATATATATATATATAGTTACATGGTAAACAACTGATGTTCCCGACAAGGGAAATTTATATATTGTACCATAATAACGAAGTATAAGTGAAGCGGAGAAAACACTGAAGAAAGTTACATAAATTGGTCTGACGGATATTGGGGAAATGGGTGACTGAAGAGACACAAAAAGTTATTTAATGTTCAGTGCTTAAAGATGTAAAACTTTCTAGAGTATATATATGTGTGTGTGTGTGTGTGTGTGTGTGTAACTCTCCTCAAAATTACCAGACACCAGAGAGAGATATCACATTGAGGATAACTAAAAACAGTAAGTGTAAGTGTGTGTGTGTGCCAAACATTTGATGCTACTTTTTTGCACTACTTTTCTTAAATGATCTTGTAACGCGAAAGCAGTACATTTCTATAGTTACGTAAGAGCTGAAAATGCCTTTGAATCGTTTTGTATACTCAGTATACTGATGGGCAGTGGAAAGATGTTCCATGTGAAAGTGAGCAGTGACACAGAAAAAGTTTGAGAACCCCAGATTTTACCAAACCTTCCTCAGAAACTGACAAATAATAGTAAATCCCGTTGCTGTGTCAACTTACTCAAAGGTGTGTACTGTAACAATGTGCTCATGCAGTAATGCGAAAGGTCAACGCAAATATTGTTGACTAAAATTCGTGTATCCACACGGGATGAAAAAGAAAGCACCGAAATTGACTCATTAGTTTATCGTATATTATTAACCGCCAGCGAATGAACACACTCACATAAAACAGCAAAACAGCCTTTTGTGTTCGTGTGTTTGCATCATCCCTACCCACTTTCGTTTGTTATGTCGAAGGCAGACATTATAATAGAGATTCTTCTTGTTATCACGGCATCGCGGTGTATTTAGTAAATAAATAGATAAATCAATAAATAAAATGAAAAGTAACCAAAAAGACAAAAAAAAACAAAAAAAAAAACAAAAAAACAAGAGACGCTATTAAGTGATGAAAGAAACTCCTTAAGAACAAGACAGAAAGCAATTTTAAGACATTTCACTTTGTTCTTTTCGTAGTGAACTAAAAAAACTCGTGAAGTTTCACATCTAACGAAGTTTCCTAGAGTCCATCCCGAATAACTGATGATGTAAAGAGAAGAACACGTCAATACTGAAGTATCATAATTGTAAGTGGACAGCTGTAACTAACCAAAACACTCACAACTCATCATGTATTTGGGAGAAGGCCAGCGTTATTGATATTCTTATGTAAACTTATTCTTCAACTCACCCTGTTTCTTATTCTGCCTCTATACATGATATATTTCCGTTCGAGGCACCCTTTTTCTTCCTTCCTTCCTTTCTTTCTTTTTTCTTTCTTTCTTTCTTTTTCTTTCTTTCTTTCTTTCTTTCTGCCTTTCTTTCTTTCTTTCTTTCTTTCTTTCTTTCTTTCTTTCTTTCTTTCTTTCGTTCAAACTTTCTTCATTTGTTTTATCTCCGTTTTTCTTCCTTCTCTCTCCATTTGTCTATTCATTTCGATTTTGTCTTCCTTTCACTCATTCTATCTTTCTTTCTTTCTTTCTTTTCCCATTTGTCTCATTTCCTTTCTATCTTTTTCTTTACTTCTTTCTCAATCAATTAATCCTCTTTCCTTTCTGTGTACTTCTCTCTCTCTCTCTCTTTCACCATTTTTCTCTCTCAATTTGTCCATCCAGTCTTTTCGTTTTACTTCCCCTTTCCTTTTCCTCACTTACTAATTTTCTCTCTCTCTCTTTTCCCTTCCATTTCACCCACTTTCTTCCTAACTTTTTGATATCTGCTACCCACAACAGACTGGTTTTATCACTGTTGCAGGGTTTAGATTATACGTATGTTCTGACATTCATTTGTGTGTATCCAGATTTCGCCCAGGTTTTAACATTCATAGTAGAAACTTGCAATTTTGCACACACGCATGCACTCCTCTCAACGGGTGGGGAATTTTTTTTTGTTGTTTTTTTGAAAATTCCCCTCCAAAATTGGTTTTTAGGGGTGGGGGTTCAATAAGCAAGGTAAGTTTTTGCTAAATTGGTAGCTTTAACTTTTTCTTTTAATCTCTTCTTCTTCTTCTTCTTCTTCTTCTTCTTCTTCTTCTTCTTCTTCTTCCACTGCTTTACTAACAGTTATCAAATTAGTCTGGCTGTCTGCCTATGTATGTATGTATGTATGTATCGCACGTACCAATGAAACAACACAGTTGAAAATATAAACATTTACTTATTATTTCTAGTAAAACCTTGTCTTTTGTTTTTGCTACCCCGCTCCTTAATAGGGTTTTCTTCTGTCACGTTATTGTCTAAGAAGTATTTTTTTAACCTTCCTAATCACCGCTAATCACAGCAGACCAGTTTAACCACTGTTGCTGGGTTTAGGTTATCCATGTGTTCTGACATTTACATGTATCTATCATGATTTCGCCCAGCCCTAACCTCTCATAGAAAAGACTTGGACTTTTGCTGTCTCTCACTCTGTCTCTGTCTCTCTCTAACACACATACACACACACGCACATATACACGCATACACACACACACATGCCTCAATTAGCAGGGAAATGTTGTTTTTTTTAAAATTTCCCCCCAATCTATTTTGGAGGGGGGGCTATTTACAATGAAAATTTATGCCAAATTGGCCCCTCAGTTTGTGTGCTGCAGTAATCATGTTTTTATTTCGAAAATTTGTCCTTTCTTGTGATCACAAACCAAAAATTGCAAGAAAAGTAACTTACTTTGCGATCATCTCTTTATCTAATTTATAGATAAATCACCGTATTGAGTGACTAGCCAGACCTGCCTTTTTTAATACCACCATTATGGTTTGGATCATGGATTTATGGTTCAAACCATACTGGTAGTATTCATCAAGGTTGATTAATTTTCTCACCATCATTGCTTAATCTACGAGTAACAAAGCAGTATACATGGGGGTGATTCATAATTTCCCTCGGAATACTAATCTTCTCTTTATTTTGTACTTTACACCTTTTTCATGAGCTCCTGTTTGAATTTTTTTTCTTGCATATTTTCTTTTTATTCTGATCCTCACCATACCCTCCTCCTCTTTCCTTCTTTCTTTCCGTCTTCTTTTCCTTCTTTCTCCTCCTCCCATCCTTCTTCTCTTCTCTTTTCTCTCTCTCTCTCTTTCTCTCTCTCGCCCTCTCACTCTATCTCTCTCTCTCTTTCTGTCTTTGTAATGGTCAGATAGTTTATTTCCTCATTCCCATTACATTTCTCTCTCCCTTCCTTCCGTTCTCTTAATCAAACCCCTTTCATTTCTTTCTTTTTCTTGTTTCTTTCTACCTTTTTCTATGTTATTACGTATTTTCCCTGTATGTTTCGACTTTCAAGCCTTTGAAAAAAAAAAAAAAAAAAGCTGAGCACCCCCTCCCTTTTTTTTCGACTTTTCTATCTTCTGTCCACAATTCGTTGTTTGACACTTCCATTAGAAACGCCTTTCTCACACGTTCGCGGGAATGATTCTTTAGGCACCGAACCGATACAAGACAGAAAAGGATCTTTCACAAAAGACCAAGTGGGCGCCATCGTTATTAGAAAGGGTCGGTAAGAAGGAGAGAGAGACAGAGACAGAGAGACAGAGAGACAGAGAGAGACAGAGAGACAGAGAGACAGAGACAGAGACTGAGATGGCTGAGTTAGATAAAAAAGATCAAAACTCAGAGAAAAAAATAGAAACTTGACAGGAGACAAAAAAAAAACTGAGAAAGGGAGGGTTGATTACGTCAGTAAGTAATGACAAACCTACACTAGTTGACAACAAGGAGTAAAAAGAAAACACATTCGCTCATGGACGTGTATACCTAAATACATAAATATTGCATATATACCTCAATTTACGCGACTGGACGGCTTGGCTTCGCGGAAGGAGATTTTGGGAGGGTTTTTTTCCACAATTATGGGATCCTAAAAGATGGGGAATGCCATGTACGCGAAATAACTTTCCAGCCTCCGCGATGAAGTTTTCAAGGTGAAGTGCAGCGTGCAGACGACCGACCCTACCTTTTGAACGAAGGTTTTTTATCGTACAGTCCACCGAAGTAGCACGAATAGGAACGAAGTCCCAAGGTCGTACGTTCAACAGAATTCTAGTAATGTGGGTGTAAATACTTACTAAGCATGAGGATCGAACTCATGACTCACTACATCACAACTAACATTTCAAGAGCAAGCCTTTTTTTACTTCAGAATGATTCTTCTTTACATTTAACTTAATCACAATTGAGGGTTTTAATATTTTGATAGATAAAGTTAGATCATATCCAAATCAAGTCATATCATGCCAACAGGAACGGCTCGAATCTACTTATAAAGGACCTCGGCACAGAAAATTAACTCAATCGCCACGAGAAATGTTATATAGCACTCGGCATGATCATAGAATGATTTGATGCACGACTTTATTAATAGGAATACTTGTGGATATATTTTAAGAATAGTAGTGTTCATATACAAGTTTTTGGTAAGTCAGATTCGATTCATAATCCTCAATCTCTCTCAATTTATTATTTTCTCACCTTCTCTTTCTCTCTTGTACACCCCCCCCCCATCAAACACATACATATGTAAGTACAAAATATAAGGTGAAATCTTACTGGTATACTATTTGAATATATCCATATATTCCATGTAGTCTGCTATACAGAGGCGGTGCCAGCATTTTGAACCTAACCGAACAGGGTTCGACCAGAAAACTATGAGGATGGGCAAAGCTTTTACATCACTGATAATATGAGTTAAGATTAAATTTTGAGAGCCTGGGCAATGTCCGGGCAAGCTCTGTCCTGGCAATGCTTATGCTTTTAAAGAGCTATTGGTAATAGGCTCACTTCACAGACACTGAATTGCAAATGTGATAAGTTAGAGCTACACTGGATGCTCCATTATTGTGGCCTTGTGCCTGACTGAGCTGAACTTACTAAATAGCACTTACCATGTATAGTGAGTGCAAGAAGTATGCGATACATTTCAAAAAGTTTATTCTTGCATCGTTATACAACATCAAAATTGACAGAATTTGGAGCAAATATTTCTGATTGTTGGTAATAACTTCTCAATGCGCAGTCTTGTTTCAATATTTTTTTTAATGATTTTTGCATTTTTAAAAAATCTTTGATCCAAGTTTTGTGAATTTTGACACACACACACACACACACACACATACACACATAAATATATATAAATGTGTGTGTATATATATACTCAATTTTTTCCTCTCTATCTATCTATCTATCTATCTATCTATCTATCTCAGGCTGCATATATATGAATATATATATGTGTGTATAGACTGATATATATATATATATATATATATATATATATATATATATATATATACATATATATATATATACATATATATATATATGTACATATATATATGTAAATGTATGTGTGTGTGTGTATATATATATATATATATATATACTCAATTTGTTCCTATCTATCTATCAATCTATTTATCGATCTCAGTTTGTTTGTGTGTGCCTTAAACTATTCATATCTATCTATCTCTATATATATATATCTATCCTATTCAGGCTGCCAGATCACCTATCTATCTATCTATCGAGTTTGTTTGATTTCGTTGAAAAAACATTTGCGTATGTGTTATGAAGCAAGGAATTTTACTACGTATAAATCAATAATCTATTTCCTTGTCCGTCCTGTTGGTTTTTCATCAAAGATTCCTGCTGTTCGAGCAACCTTTAAACCTTCGAAACTTGCAAATAACATTAAAAAGGGTTCAAGGCTGAAAGCAGTTACCACCATGGGGGGTTTAAATCTTTGATGAATGAGAGACTGGCGACTGAATAAAACTCAAGTTAAAAGCTTAGAGTTTGAACCATCATATTGACTCTTCTCGACTAATGATATCAAGATATTGATTTCAGTCTAGTGGGTTGGGCTCGGACATTTAAAGAGAGAACATTTCTGTGTTCTGTCTCTATCTTTCTTCCTCTTTATATACTATTTATATCTATGTCCACCCCTCTGTCTCTATCTCTCCCTCCTCTCCATCTTTCATATATACATATATGTATTTATGTATGATGTGTGTGTGTGTGTGTGTGTGCGTGCGCGCATGCGTGTATGTGTTGATACTTAAGTCCGTAGTCTGACACAGTGGAAATTTGATCTGAAATCTTAGCCGTATAAATGTCGGATTAATGTGATTGATAGAGAGGTATTGGGTTAAGTTCATTGACAAGGAAGGAGATAATGTTGAAAACCAAATATTTGTTGTGTAAAATAAATGCTCTTTTTATTGTTAGGCTATAGACTTATTGACACACACACACACACACACACACACACACACACACACACACATACATACATACACATATATATGCATGTATGTATAGTCTAGAAAGCTGTAAAGCTTCAAAAACTAAACATTGAACAACATTTTCAATAGATTTTTCATACTGGGAGAGCACCATAAAACTTTAAACTCTAGTTTGAATTTTGGATGATTTCGTTACTTGTCTGTAAAAGATCTATTACTGCATGTGAATTTTTAGTTTGTTCGTTTATAAAGAACTTGTAGATTAACCGATTGATATTTCTGATCTGAATAGTAAATTTTAATATTTCTTAAAACAATTCTGCTGAGGTGACTATATGTATGACTTACAATCAGGTCAAATGCACGTATGGTTCATTCAAATGATTAGGACTTAATTGGAAATTTTTGAATCAGGTGAATTACGTCTGAGTTTTAAGTTTTGAGACACACTGTATATTTGTCCGACAGAATAGTTTTAAAGAGGTTATTTTTATTAGGAACGCTTTTTGAATCGACACCCACGTTTTCACATGTTATAGACATACCAATCGGCCTAGACAGCATACATTAACAAACACTAAAGAAATGGGTGACTGTGGTACGCAGGTTCGATCCCTGTATAAAAAATAAATAATTCATGAACAGTCATAACGAGAATGACAAGTCATTGAAGATGAACTCAAAAATGGTATTGCAGCTCTGAGACTTCATAAAGATACAAATAAGATAAAGATTGGAAATGGAGTGAGAACAGACCTGGATGGAGGATATCATACCAATGATTAAGCAACAAAAATGGACAGGGCAGGACATTCAGCAAAAAGGAAGGACAGATGGAGCAGAAGGCTTACTGATTGGTGCCTATGGTGGTACCCGTGGGAGAGCAAAGGCAGTAGGAAAAGACCATCTACAATGGATGGAGGTATGAGATAAAAAAGTACGTCGGTAAAATACGACAGAGATTAGAGCAATCTTGGTCGTCTTAGGGAGGAGATAGGTAAGTTGTTATATATATATATATATATATATATATATATATATATATATATATATATATATATATATAACAAGAAATTGACACATTTGGTCCGATAGAATGAATCATAAATTCATATATATATATATATATATATATATATATATATATATATATATATATGTGTGTGTGTATATATAAATTCATATATATATATATATATATATATGTATATATAAATTCATATATATATATATATATATATATATATATATATATATATATATATGTATAGGAACGTCAGTTATCCAAACAAGATTTCAATGTCCCTCTAACATTTGATTTCACGACTTTGTCCCGGGTTAGTGTCTGTTACAAGTGAGG
>OY735203.1:63536320-63723820 GCA_963457665.1 Thysanoteuthis rhombus | reverse complement strand
GCACCGAGAAACATCTGCGTAGCGATCGCGATTTAAGCCAAGGCCGTCTCCAAATGATAACTTCCACTGCATCCTACAGTACTTTCGAGAATATATATATATATATATATATATATATATATATATATATATATATATATATATATATATACATATATATATATATATATATGTATATATTTACAAATTACTGAACAGGAATACAATATAACGCAATATTCGATGTGTGATGGCTTTATTCCATGAAGTGCCTGATTCATTCAACATTAAACATCAAGTTAAGTTAGAGTAGAGCTTAAAATGTGATGAGATGAATGATTTCCTACACAAATACAATTATGTTTCTGCCCTGGCTAGGCTTCTTCAAGCAGTTCATTCTAGCGAGTTTTTACGTCTTTTAAGCCCTATATTATCAACATCTCTTAATACTTGAGAAAGCATTCTGTGTTAGGGTTTAAAACGTTCAGTAAAAAGTGGCCTCGGGGAATATTCAGTTAAATCTTCCTCGGCATGTATGTATCAAGAATATTATGGAAATTTTAAGGAATCACCGATTCCATGAGCAAGGGGCCGTTTAAGGACGCTTTCAGTATTTGTATATATATATATATATATATATATATATATATATATATATATATATATATATATATATATATATATATATATATATTTATATATATTGTTACGAGCAAACAAATTTGAAATTACCATGTACTAAATATATCTGTATGTCTCTCTGTCTTTTTCAATCTATCTATATATACATATATATATATATATATGTGTGTATATATATACATACATGTATATATATATATATATGTACACACACACACACACATATAAATATATATATATATATATATATATATATATATATATATATATATATATATATATATATATATATATATATATATATATATATACTGCACACCTGCTCTTGATTGATGATTGTGGCTCTTCGCCAGACTAATCTAAGGGGAGGAATTATCCGCATGTGCGCTCGTACAAACGCGCACACACTTTATACATATACATGATAAACTCCCAGGCAGTCGGTAGTAAACTTCGTGCCTTAATTCTATAGCCTTGTGCCGACAGGAGCAAAACCCTGCCAAGATCGCTTCGTGAATACACAATGAATTTATCGAGCAATTCCGTTCATTACTGTCATATGATCAACTCGACATTTTACACTAACCGATGACTTTAATTTTGTAATAAGTTTTGTAGAACACTACTAATTTCGATAAAAATGTACGTCATCCTGAACAGACCTTTATTGTGAGTAACTGTTTTAATTACCCTGAATCACGAAAATTCCTCTGAAATACCCTAGGTATAAAGTATTAAGAAAGTTTTACTTCAAATTCGGGGTAACGCAATGCACGTGTAAATCACTTGTGAACCATGGAACCGAACTACACGTAACTTTTCAGACACATTTTTCCTTACTGTACTAATGTTGTTTTTTTGTTTTATTTTGAGAGAAAAAAAGCATCCTCTAATTTCTGAACCTATTTTTTGTTTTACTGTTGGAAATGGAAAAGATTTACAAACTCAGGAACAGAAATGAATCATGGAATTACAACGTATGCCTCCGTGGCCCAGACTGTTCGAACAATCGTTTGTAATCAAGAGAGAACCGGATTGATTCCATTTCTCATTAGGAACTTATTTTATGAATTCTCTTATTTCTTTGTATTTTGTAGCATCGTTCTAAAATTTTATAAAAAAAAAAATAGGGTGGGGGATTGATTTTCAATCGAAAGAAAAAGTGTTGCTTTTTCGAACAACGTTTTAAAAAACGCAGTCATGCAAGCGCGTGCACACACACACACACATACATACATACATACATACATACATACATACTTACACATAATATATGTATATTTTTTTCTCATCGATTTTTGATACGTCGAAGTCCGATTTTGATGGAAATAATTTATCGAACCATGTTTTTACAAAAAACTAAGACTTTAATCTTGAAATAGTGTGTTTATATAATTGTAAAAACTTGAAAGTCAGCGTTCGAGAATATTTTGATATCGAATAGGTGATAAAATATTAATGCTGTGGCAAAATTGAACGATCTTACTTTACTAAGTTCAGTTACTAAAACGACTATATTGTTCCCCTTCATTATTATTTGTTCGTCTATTTTAAGAAAACTGAACGTAAGATAAACGAAATCATATAAAAATTACTAATATGATATTATTCAATTTTTCCACTACATTGATATTTTTTCGTCAATTTAATGTTGACATTTTTTTGTTTAATTGTTTGTGAGGTTTTACAATGTAAACAGTGTGCAGGAAAGAGTATGTCTATATATATATATATATATATATATATATATATATATATATATATATATATATATATATATATATATATATATATATATATATATATTCACGCTTTTTCTCCTGAAAATTCAGACTGCTTTTCTTAGTGATCACTGCTCCAACAAAAAGCAAGAGGAGTAAACTATTCATTGATCATCGCTTCTTTTCCAATTTTCTAATTGATCACCCGGTATGCTGCCAAAAAAGACATTTAAACGTTTCCAGACGAGATAGTTTCTATTGAGTGAGTGACTAACTAGCGCCGCTTACTTATCTCTGATTTCAAGCGAGACAAGGTCAGACCCGACACAAGGGACGCAGATTATCATTCGACTTTATCGCGTCTCTTTATTGTCCGCAATCATCCATGTCGACCGAGAGCTTTTGATTAGCTACTGTAACAAGTGATAGAAATGGGGTTTGGGGAACTATGCGATAAGGTTCTAACCAGGATTTATGTGTTTTATTATGAGAACTGTATGAACAGCGCATGCATAATCATGATAAATAAACAAGTACATTTTCATTGATAGAGACTTGACAAAGGATATCTAATAATGAATGTCTCCATTAGTAGAACATCGAGCATACAAAAAAGCTAGAAATCGAGGAGTAGGTATACAAAGTGACCCCGTTTACCCCTTTCCCATTCCCACCATTGACTGTGACGGTGATTTGGTGCAGGGGGCGGGGGTTGATTCAGTGTCCTCCCATTTGTTTTCTTTATTGATCGCTGTCGAACTTGTTCTCTCTGTCTGTCTGTCTGTCTGTCTTTCTCTCTCACACACACATCGATAATACTTACACATACAGGCATTCACGCCTGAGATACCCACTCGCACACATGAAATCATGCAGACTCTTATTCATATCCATTTTGACACGTATTGATACAGATACGCCTAAGCGCACGCACGCACACACACACACACACACACACACACACACACACTCGTACGCACATGCACGAATAGACAGACACGCACTCACACGCATGTATACTCTCAGACTTACCTAAGCGCACGCATATATGTAGGTATGTTGGCATTTGCACTTACATATTTACACATGCACATCTGCATATACCGAAATATCGGTGGATAAGGCGACCTTCATATATGACGATACCCCATTTTCAGTTTGGATTTCAGGATCTTAGCTCACTTTCAAGTCACTGCTTTTGTATCTGGTCAATAAGACGACTAAATTTTGAGGGTGTTTTTTGATGTTTCAATTGTCGGTTCATCTGCCAAAATATAAGGTAATCTATCTGGTCTAAGATCAAAATAGTACGACCGCTAGTGAGACTTAAACTCGCAATCAATAGCTTGCGAGACAATACTGCTAATTATCATTAAATGGAATCTACTAACTCACTGCATTAACGAATCGGAAATAGTCTGCTTGACCAGCTTGTTAACCATTATTCGACGTAGAGCTGGAGAAAGTAGCTCACTATATCTACCTTGGATAACGATTTCCCATGGAACCCTCAAAAGAAGAAGGAATCAAGCATAGAATTCCCCCAGGACAGTGCAAGATCTATCTTCAAGAACGAGATCTAATTGGTCTTAAAAGGAGGGGTCAACAACCAATGCATCCTCCAGATAGTCACCCGCGGAGCTGATATGTGGAGTTTTATCTATATAACCAAGAAATTGTCGTTGAAACTAAGAAACGAGCATAGAGAAAGCGTGCTAAACATGTAATGGACAGATTACAAAACAGAACTATATACCGGAGAAAAAAAACAGGTATCAGAGATATCCTCGAGGCCATTTGTAAACTTGAATGGCAATGAGCTGGCCATATTGCAAGGATGTCAGAAAATCACTGGACATTACGACATGGATCAAGGGTGACATTGTGGTCAACAAAATGTCAGGTGGCTTGGTAGAGTCAGTGTGAAAGCCCTGATGCCTGCAGCAATGGCTGCAAAAATGTTTGGGGCTCCTCTTGGGGAGACAAATACTGCCTTGACTCGTCTTCGGGCAGGGCGACACGAATTAACTGAAGCAGTCTATTCCCTGAAAATTCGGAAGCTGTACCTCGTCATTGTAGAGAGTACGGTCAGTGGGCATACCAAGATGCCTGCTCAGCGACCACAGGGACTGGGTAATCTCTGAACATATTCACATACAGAAGTGTGCTCGGTCCCACATTGAAAAATGAAAAAAACTTGACGTGTATTTGTCTTCACGAGGAAGCGAATAGATATCAGCTTCTTCGTTGTTCACATCTGAAAGTGAGAGAGTTTACCTTTAAGAGTTGTGGGCGCAAGGGAGTGAAGTTCCAGAATCAATCAACCAAAAAAAAAAAAGTAAATTATTTTGCATATATTTTGGACTTCATGGTTTTATAACGCTCGCTCATGGACATGCAGGGTTAACAACTCACATTCAGACACTGGCACACACCAACATAGATGTGCACATACACACACGTATTCACACGGACCTTTCCTCCCGTTCTTACACAATTGGCTGTCGTTTAAATTGGCCTCTACACACACACACACACACACACACACACACACACACACACACACACTCACATAAAGACGAACAGTATTTGGAACTCATACTCAGACACAATTATGTACTTACATAGATGTGTGCGCATACACAAATGCATACACACACATGTACTTACATAGACACACACGTCCGCATGCGAATCTGAACTCAGTGAAGCGCGTTTGATTTGTGGGAAAATGTTCCAGTCGATGTTCACTTTACTGGAAAGGGTTCTAGGCCGGAGTACAATAAATCACTTCCACCCGGCAATCCACCCTATTCGACAGGGAATCCGGAACAATGTAACCATGGTCGTTATTCATGGGAGGAGGAGGAGATGCGTCAGTTCAGTTGAGATCCGGTTCGGTCGGTGACGACATCCAATGCAGTTTTCACCTTTTATTAATGGAATTCCAACGCGTATTTTCACCCTTTGGGGCTAAATACAAGTGCTTTAGTGCATGTATGTGCGTATGTGGGGGGGGGGATAATCTTCGACCTTGAGGATAAATGTTCAATTTCGCTGTTTAATCTAACATCAGACAAGAACAATTTTCAGAGGAGTCTTATGCCTACTTACAGAAAAAAAAAAAAAAAGAAACAAAAATATTTGTTATTATATCGGAGGAGTATCATTCATTTTACTAATGTATTTGCACCGTCATAAATAAGGGCATATTTCAAATTTTTATTCCGTCCAATCCCTACTACTATAAAAAAATTTATAACGAGCGACGGAAGAAAGGAAAAGGAGGTGATTAGTATTTCTGATATAAAAGTTTTATCGATTTCATCAACAGTAACTAGCAAGTTGATCTTATTAATCATCAGCTCTGCGGCACAAATTTATACGTACACGTACATAAATGGTCACACATTTCTGCGTTTGTTCAATATTTTCCGTACTGTAGTTGAGAATCACAAACTCGGCATCTTTAGGACTAACAATGTCCCGAGTTTTTTAAATTCCCGGGTTTTCCGATTAGCAAAAGATAGGCCAACTTTCAGGTACTTCTGGGTCGGGTCATTAACACCACAAAGTTATGTAAATAGCCTAGAGTAACAATATTTAATTTAATGAAATTTCAGAATAAGATAACTTTGTACCACTTCAGAACATTATATATAGCAAATGTTTAATGGCATTTTTGAAAAAGTGTCATTTAATCATTAATATTCACACTACGTATATATTTTTATGAAACTTTGTTCTTTAGAAAGAACGGCAAACTGTACGAGAACGGAACGAGTGAAAATTGATGATTATTGATGCAGTGTTGTATTATTTACTCAGCTAATTAGATTAGCGGCAACAAATTCTGATAGGAAACGATGTTAAGATTTGAGTTGTATTGAAAAAGCTTTTGTGAACCTTTTGGCGTGAGAGCCAGCTTGGTAAGGTGTGATTGGCATTTTCCAGTCCAGGTCAGGCCATCACATTGGGAGCGAAAGGGCTTGAACGTTGGAACCTTATAGTTAATAAAAGATTATGATGCAGTACAATTGTTTTACGTAACCCCAACCCAATGTTCCCGTATAACAAGATTGAATAATTATTCATTGGTGCTCACTCCTCCATGTCACCCCAAGGTCAGTCCGCGTGTGAACGGTCAAGTGCATCATCTGACATCCGGGTCATACAGCGGGTAATACTGGCTTACACTACAAATGGCGGCGAGTGCAGCATCGTCTCCCCAGGGGAAATTCCAATTGTGTGAAAGGGTTTCCACTAAGATGTGTTCCGAGTATACCGTTTTGCATCCCTGGGAATATATGCTCTTGTGCCCCCCCCCCCGCCTGAAAAAATATGCTTTCCACCCCCTGGAAAAGTGGCAACGGAGGATACTGATGTCAGCCGATGTCACTATCTTGCGTTTTCTTTAGAGTTCAATTCTACCCAGCAGCTTCCCAGTTGAATCGGTTCATCCGTTAGCCTAATACGTGCCAACGGGTGCCAACGATGCCAAGACTATTTCACTTGCCATGTAACCGAATCTGTACCTTGATGGCCCATTATCACGACCCCAGCATCTTCTCTATTACCAGGATGATCTTCAGCACCATTTTCGCCTGACCCGTGGTTGAAGAAGGTGAAAAAAGAAGAAAGGTAAGAGAAGAGAAGAAGTATAATTCCTGCACGTCTTGTACTTGGCCATCAGAAACCGGATGTTCGTTTAGTCCCCACTGTTTATATTTATTTCCGGTCAGGGCCTCACTTCGAAACGGATGCTCTGTGTTGTATCAGATGAAGGAACAAAAATGAACGCCATGGGGTTTGGTTCGTGAAATGGAGGCACACACACACACACACACACACACACATATATATACATATATATACACACACACACACACACACATATATATATATATATATATATATATATATATATATATATATATATATATATATATATATATATATATATATAATGGACTTGGAGTCGAATAACAAAAAAGGAAATAACCCTCATAATAGCTTAAGAGATTAACGGTGAAGACGTCACCGATATAAACAAAATAAATACGGAACGGTGGCATGTTGAGTTGAATTCGACTTTAGAATTGAAAGGAAGAAAATGATTCTTGGGAAGAAAAGGGCCCTAATTCGATAAACATTGAGAACATTATTAATTTTTAGGTAGCGATAGAGAGTGAGTTCAATTCTCTCCGGGTGCTCCATTTATTTCTCTTTGCATTCGGTATATGTTTGTGGTTCATTACGTTTTCACAAAAGTTTCAGCCGTGCAACCTCCTAACTTCTTCAGGTGTTCTCTATCCTGAAATATGAGGACTAATTCCTGTGATCTATGCTGTTCGCCTTACTTTACAGGTGAAATTTTTTTTCTACGTCGTGAATAACTGGGCAACATACATCAAGAAAATAGTCCGATTAAGCCACACACAATGATTTTAACAACATAACAAAGCTCAAACAATGGCCGCGGTTGGTTCTATTCAACAAATGCTCACTTCATGTTTGATTTTATGTATGCTGCCTTTCTTTGCCCATGCGCACTCCGGCTGACAAAAATTGAATGCGACTTCATTCACTGGTTTGTCAATGAAGTAATCCCCTTGTGATGTTCCCATAAGACAAGGTCCATTTAACAGGCCCTGTCATTAGGAGAAACGTTAGATTCTCCTCGCAGTCAGTCTGGCGATAATTCAGTTTGTGGCAGTTGGTAGAATAAAACGATTAATCAAGATCGTCAGAGAGAGATAAAAAGTCGACGATGAATGTTGAAAAAGAGAAAAAGAAGGAAATGACAATGAAGAAATAAAGAAGGAAGAATTGAGGGCGGGTTTCAAGAACGTACGTGGAAAAAATGAAGGAAAGAGAAATTCGGAAAGTGGATGATTAAAATGAAAAACAAATAGATTTCAAGAATAAAGGTGAGAGAGAAAAATTCAACAAATTTTAAGCAGGAGAAAATGAAACTGCTAAACGAACATATGCACTCACACGCACACACACACACACACACACATATATATATTGATGAATGTGTTACATTATTTGAAACTCTATTTGAAATGATCTCCCCATTGCTGCACGATGAATGAGTCACTCGGCCAAGACTGCGTGGATAGAAATACACAATTAAACAAACAATGTAGTAAAATGGGTCTGCTGCGGGAATCAAACCTGCAACCGATTAGGTAGTCGCTTTAACGTGCCATTGCTCTTACCATTCACCTAAACAGCCCTACAGAGAAGAGTTGTCGTGAAAAGTTTTCATGTAAGGCTGAAAAAGAACATATTTTTTGTCAATCTTTACATATAATCTTAAAATACCTACAACTATGTGCCACCAAGCCATTTTTAATCTGATCAATTTTATTCCTACACGTCTTACATCGATTGTATTGAATAAGTTTAGGTTCTTGGTGCATGTAATTTAGTTTTATTAATACTGGTATTTTTGATTTCATTTTTTTAATTTGAAGCTTATTTGCTGTTTGGTCACAGCTGTTTAGGAGTAATGATATATATATATATATATATATATATATATATATATACATATATATATATATATATATATATATATATATATATATATATATATAAGTGATCAAGGAATGTAATGATGAGCACTCGTAAACAAATACAGTACGGATTTTTGTAAGCGATACTCTTTGTAAATGTAAGTACCTTTTGTGAGCTAGTATTCTATTTGAGACAGAGGAAAATACATACATTAGGATGCATTTTCTTCATGGTCAAATTCTCCGAATTTAAGATTGAATTTTGATCTGACACAATGCCCCTGTAGCGTGGGGCGTCCAGTGCGGATGGAGTTAACCATACTACCGAAGCCTACTAACCTGTGCACTCATATATTTGTGTTTATATCTGCATGTATGTATGTGTATGTGTGTGTGTGTGTGTGTGTGTGTGTGTGTAAGAAAAAATATAGGGAAATAGCCACTGCCATCCCCCTGCAATAAAAAGTGAACATAAGAGATAAGAAAACAAAAATCGTGACAGCGGGAGGAAGGGTGGCAAAAGATCAGCCATTTTTGTCGTCATTTTGGGAAATCACACACTGTGAACTTTTTGTACCAAATGACCCTTTGTGAAAAAGTACATAAAGCCAAGAAAAAATGTTAAAAAAAAAGGAAGTGAACGTTTCTTGGTTGATGCTGCTAAGTTAGGAAAAAAGTATCTCAACCTAACATGGAGCCACTCGTCGCCAGTGGTCATTTGGGATAGCGAGATGGGATAAAGATTAATTCAAGTAGAGAGAGTAAGAGACACAAACAGAGAGATTGGAAGAAAGCACGATATATATATATATATATATATATATATATATATATATATATATATAGAGAGAGAGAGAGAGAGAGAGAGAGAGAGAGATCGTTACAGGTCAATGAACAACTTTTTCCAGTCTTTACGCATCTATATGCTATGTTATACGAAATGCCACCCAAAAGTTCGGGGAATTTGAACAGATTGACCAATTAATTCATCAGTCAAATTCCCAGCGTTTTTCGTGTCTCGCCAGATACTTCACGCATTAATCAAGATCACTGCACCAGGATATGAACTATCTCATTTGCTATCCATTTTCACTTTAATTCTGAGGAAACCGTTTCGTGCCTTTCGTTCCCGGAACATTTTGGTAACACCTCGTATATATGCCCCTCATCATAGTGTAATGATTAACAAGCTCTCCTTGCAGATCATTACTATAGTGGGAATTTGAGTGAACACAGTAATGAATACAAAACACATAAATCGAATGTTATACAATAAAAAACTTAAAATCAAAATTCAGTTATTAACTACGTATCAAGCTACTGACATCTGGGGACATTTAGAAACAGAAACATGTATACAAATGAAGTTTCCAAAGTATACACGCTCAAACATGTGATCACATGACAAATTTTGGCGCCAAAAGACAAACATCTTCCTTCTTCTCACACAAGCCATCAAGAAAAAATGGCGCAAAGATTGCCGCTCAGACCTCCGGGGCCAGGGCGATGAAAGAATCCGCCAAGGAGCAGACATAAAGCCAAACGACAACAATTCTGAGTTTTGATACAAAAGAAAAGAATGAAATGAACTTCATCATTGAAAAAAGTCAACCTAGACCAAACAAAATGCATGCAAATGAAATATATATTAACTAAATTTGAAATCCTCAAGGTGAGAATTGGTCATATCTTTCCTCATGCTTACATGATTTGTATATCTGTCGACAGAGCTGCTTTTCGCCTTCTCCTAAACTGTTATCAATTCCCACTCCTGGAAAACTAACAATGTTCAGATAAAGCGAATATAATTCTTATCAATCAAGAGGAATTATTGAAAGACTTCAGGTTATGGCACCTTCATTCATTTGTATCTTCCTATGTATTTATGAAAAATATCTTCAAACTGTTTGTATCTTCAATCATTGTCAGACTTCAGACGTATGACCGTAGACTTATTAACATTACTTTTACTAATTTCTTGCAACAAAATCAAAAATATATGTTAATAGTTGCATACAATATCACTGTTTTTGGTTTATTCATTGTCTTTCTTCCTTTCTTTTTCTGAAAAGTCTCTCGCTCTACCATTGAGCCAAATATTACCCGCACAGCAGTAATATCTACTGAATAAAGATTAAGGCGTACGATCTCGACACTTATATATTTATACATGTATGTATATATGAATACACACATATGCACATATGCTTGCACACACACACGCACACACATATACACATACATATGCATAAAAAAGGTGAGAAAGAGGAACAGAGAATGAATCTATCCATCTATACAAATAATTGTACGCGTCTGGACACATACACATACTCACACACACACACACACATACATATGTATATCAGGACGCATATATATATATATATATATATATATATATATGCACAAGTATTTGGCACTCCCAATCCTTTTTGGTACGGGGGCAGCTGTGTGTCCTCTATGAAAAATGCTGAATCAAATATGTTTTTAATCACTAACCGAATAGAAATTTCCTCATAACTGCAAAAGCATTTTACAATAAAATAAAATCTTCTCTGAATTATTTAAGTGACAAATGTCTTGCTTATTATTGTTAAGCTTCTTCAAGTTCTCCGGCATAAGCAATTTTTGCATTCATAGCCTTAAACAGAAATACAAGTTTTTTATCAACGAATGGGGAATTTTGATGGTTGTCTTAGTTTTGCCTAATATGGTTTGCTATCTGTAGCAACAACTCAATTTCTTGAATCTGTAGAGTAGCAAACGTCTGTGTCACTTCATATTCAGTCCTCCTCATAATGTGAAACAAACGAGATGTTATCAATTTCGTCTTTTGATCAACTACTAACAGTAGGGGTTGGCAAGTCATGGGATAAGACAAAATGTTACTGCATGGTTCGATCGTATTGTCGCATGTTCCCTTTTAGACAACCTAGTGTTGCCAAATTAAACATTTTTAGGCTGGACCTGACTGATTTGTTCCTCCGATTTATCCAATAAAAATCTACGATAGCCGAAAATCTGGCCAATTTTTAAAGAATGATTGGCAAGTTTAATGAAAGTAAACGTCTTATTCTCATTGATAATTTGTCTTGCAGTCGTAGATATTTCATTTGATGAATAGACTTTAGATGAGTACATGAAACATTTTTCGCAATAAGGTTCATCTGAAAATGAAAAATCTAGCCGGTTTTAGCAATTTTTAGCCCCCTGCATATATATATATATATATATATATATATATATATATATATATATATATATATACTGTTTTCCCAAAAATTCTATACTGACGTTTTTTTAATAACTAACATGTATTAACTTGAATTGCAGGTAATAGTGTTCAATTGTAGTGGACGATTATCATAAAAAAAGGTTATAAGCGCCGAGTCTATATTTATGCATCATCTTACATTTTCAAAACGACTGACGTCCTGTAAATTTTCCTCTTCTGCACATGCATGTAGAAAGATATAGTTAGATAGCCAGAGACAAAAAGATTCTGCAAATAAGACGGAACAATCGTTTACCGACTTGAAAATTGGCATCAGTATTCGATTCGACCCCTCCTATGAGAAAAAATGCCAGAGAGAAAGGAAGGCAGACAGACAGAAAGAAAGAAAGACAGGAGGAAGGAAAGTAGGGCAGTAATAAAGAAGGAAAGTAAGACGGTAAGAAAGTAAGAAAGAAAAAAGAAAGAAAGAAATAAAGAAAGAAAATAAAACAGGAGGAAAAAAGAAAAAAAGAAAGAAAGAAAGTAAGAGAGGAGGAAAAAAGAAAGAAAGAAAAGAGAAAATAAAAAAAAATTAAAAAAAGACAAAATTGAGATATGTTTGAGAGAAACAAAAAGAAAAGCAAAGTAATAAAACTTGGCTCTCAAGTGAGAGAGAACGACTTGAAAAGAAGCTGAGGGAGAACGGGTGCAGTTCGGACTATATTCACAGGAAGAAATAATGAATCGAAAGTGACGTACAAAACATGAAATCACTGACTAATATTTCTGCGTATTTAATAACAGCTACAACAATATTTGCCCTGACCACAGCTACAAATAGGACGACTAACAACAACACGAGACTTTCTTTTTCACTAAGACTTTACACGAACCCAACGACCCCGGACAGAGGAGCTGATCGGTGTCAACATGGCTTACGATCAATTATGGCGCATGTGTAGCCAAAAAACGCCCGTCTCTGAATGTTGCGTAGTAACTTTCATTTATATCCTGGCGATGCATAAAAAAACCGCTACCCTGTGACAGAAGCTCAGTAGACAAGTCCTTAGTCCGATGGTCTTAGGGGATGCTCTCGTTGTATACCCTTCTTTTTAGGACTGGTGGGATTTTCATATTCTTGAATGTCGAACTTGTTTTACCGTAAGCTTGCCAACCAAGTGTGATTTTTCGTTTTATTTCTTCTTCTTCTTTTGAGGATTCCATGGGGATTCGTTGTCTTTGGTAGATGTACAGGAGTATTTTCTCGGGCCCTGCGTTTTCGATTTCGATCGTAGTGTCTTTGTCCCCAACATTTTTGTTGAACATAACACTTGTTTTGCTGAAATTCATGTGGAGGCCAACTTTCTTGCATGCTTCATCTGGTTCGTCTATCGATCAAAGAGACCATAGTTTAAATCCAGTTGTATAAGTCAGCTTGAAAAATTTTGAAAAGGTGCCACAAAAATTTCTTTAATTGAATTGTAGACTCATAATAATTTTTGAATAATATTTCTTTCGTTGAATCATAGTAGCCAGATGGCGATTCTATCTTTTTTACATATGCAAGTGTGTGTGTTTCTGTTTTTTCAAGTGCTCCTGGCCATACCGGTTTGTCTCCAAATTTGAAAATTAGCATCAGTACTACCCAGACTTTTTCCGAAAAGACTTCTCCTTATATTATTAACTCGTCAGAATAAGGCCCCATAAAATTCAAAAAAGCTTTTTTAAATTTTATGGGGCCTCATTCTGACGAGTTAATAATAACATCTAGATTTCCAGAATCTAGATATTTCTAGATGTTTTTTTAAAAACTCTATATTAGATGTTTTCCAGTGGAAAACGCCGACCATAACAAAATGAATTTGTTCTGACCATATTTATTTTTCGATGGAATTTTTTTTACGTTATTCAAATTTTGACGCTACGGTTATTCATTTATTGACTGTGATGGCGAATCTTCGTTTTAGTCGCTTTTCATCGCAACTACTGAGTTACCACACTGGGTGACACCAATCGCAAGCCCGCTACTGCACTAACGTTAGAAGATTTTATCTTGTCCGTGGCACTCAACTGATGATTCGCTAAGAGGAGTTATCTTGTCCGTGGTACTGGACCAACCACTTGCTACCTCGCATGTGGTAATGAATAGGTTAAAATGTTAAAATGTTAAAATAAAAACTTTACACTAAAAACCTGATGCCATGCTTTGATGATAAGAGATCGAAATCCTGAATCATGAGTGAGCAATAAAATATTGTCTAAAATATTAGTGGATAGTTTCCAGTTTAGAATAATGGGCTTCAGCCAATGTGCCAAATAGTTAAGACTTTACAGTTTCAAGATGCTTACAGAATAAATCTTGATTACAGACTTCCCATAACATTCAAAGTTTATGACACACAGAAATAAATGGAAGCACAAGAAATGATTTCCAATTTGGTGAGGAATCTGATAAATAATCAATTTATTTGGTCCTTGATTGGGGTTAAAAATAGAGAAAAGGTATAAAAAAATTACCAGAAATAACAATTAGAGAGAAAAAGAAAGGATTATATATATATATATATATATATATATATATATATATATATATATATATATATATATATATATATATATATATATATATATATATATATATATGTATGTATCGATGGATGGATGGATGGAAGGATAGAAAAATAACAATAATTTGGAAGAAAGATAAAAAGGAAAGATACAATATAGAAATAACTATAATTAGAAAGAGAAAAAAAGAAAGAAGAGAAGAAAAGAAATAGCGGAAAGATACGATTTACGAAGGAAGCAATGAAGGTAATCTGGAGAAATAAATACAAATTTGATGTCTCCAGGATCTAGATCTTATTTCCACTTGAAACCATCTAAAACATGGTAAAAAAACATCTAGAAACATCTAGATGCTGGTGAATCTGGGATTTGGAGAATCGAGATACTTTTCCCACCGAATAACATCTAAAATAGAGCAAGAAAAAAAAAAACATCTAGAAAGATTTAGATTTTGGAGAACATAGATATTATTGCTACGTGAAAACATCTAAAATAGAGTTTTAAAAAGACATCAAGATACGGGGATAAAACCTTTCGTCACCTATGATGGCTACAATTGTTCAATAATAGGAAGAAAGGAAGAAAGAAGGAAAGAAAGGAAGATGGATTACAGATACTACAAAAATTAGAAATGAGAAAGAAAATATGTAAAAAATATCGAATAGTGATCATGCGGACGAAATTGAGAAAGAAGCAAATAATCATTAAAGGAAGTACGATAAACTGTAAGACAGAAGAAGAAAAAAAAAACATTGAAAGAAAAAAAATTGACAAAACGATACGCACAAAAAAAAGATTTTGGTTATGAATATACTCAAAAATAGTTATGTTTGATTCGTTTATACAAAAAGCAACCGACGCACTTAATATCCAACCTGTTTTGCTAAGATGTTTGGCATAAACAGGAAACATGCTCACTTTCCAACGAAAAGAGGGAAAATCCGTTTTGATTACCTGAAATTACCGCCCAGACGCCAGCAGAGCCCTCTATCAAACGAGACAGCTGTTATGGTGTGATTGGTATCATCAATTATGGGGGAGGGAAAAGACAAGGTGTAATAACGAAATCTTTGTACTTCTTAATTTTTTTCAAATGTTCTCCGGCACCTTTCCACCGTGACTAATTTCCATTCTTAAGCTTCATTGCCAGACATTTTGACAAAAGATATCATGTCCCTGGCATGTCACAATGGTTGACGAAAAAGAAAGTGAGTGATTAAGCACTGGGGTTAACCACTCTCTCATAACTAATGCCCGGGCGGTTAGAACTGTAAGATGAGGAGCGGTATCATCATTCTTAGTTATCATCTAGTGTAGATGCGTTTTCCCCACTAATAGAAAGCCAGGATTTCGAATGCTGGTTTTTAAGGAAAGAAAGCCCTCACCACTTGTATGATATTGGAACAACACAATCTTTCTGCCAACCTCCACCATGCCGTTATGTTAGACTATGTAAGTTTCAATTAATTTCTCTGTTTTTTTCTATTACATTTTCTTTTTTCTTCAGTTCCCAAACATATTTAGGTTTCCCTCTTTCCCCGAAAGTACTGCCTTCCTATATATATATATATATATATATATATATATATATATATATATATATATATATATATATATATATATATATATATATATATATGAACCCTTCGTAAGTCGAAATAGCGTAAAACTGGAATAGCGTAAAGCCACGAACATCTACCAATAATCTACACGGGAAAATTCTTTTGAGCATTCCCAGACCCAAACAACGATAACAACGACCTACCGAATGATATCAAATGCCACATGAAACCTAGAATAGCACACTACCATGTAGTATATGAGGGAAGTGCAGGTGCATCTCTATGCAGACTCGATGCAAAAGACGCTGAACGCGAAAAAGTGGACTTTTGACACGAGGAGGATACTTGTACCTTATTTAGCATTAAACTTATTCATCATTATTTGCCAAGGCTTCATTTAAATTCATCATTTTCATTTTATTTATTCTAAATTTTATAATTAGCGATGAGACCAACTTGTTTTCTTATTTACTTTCCTTTTCTTTTACTTTTATCTTAGTAATTTAATAACCTTCTGTAATTTATACCCATTTTTCTTCCTAACATTTCTTCTTTCATGAGTTTTGGTGAAATTTCCTCCAATATGTACAACTGAAATAATCAGTTCTACAATACAACAATGAAACGAATACAGAACCGATGGTTTTCTTAAAAATAAGTCTTAAAAAGTAAAACCTCTTGTGCTTATATTTTGCAGTTGAAGTTAATTCTAAATAACGATAGAAATCTTCCACATATTTCGGATTTGAAAACAAAAATGGCTGTAATCAACAATAAAATTCATTATAAAGCTAGAAAGCACATAGAGGGTGCATACCCTAGAGAATAAAAACTGATCTAAAATCATTTCGTACATAGCTACAATACAGGGGAGGTAACCAGAGAAATTCCTGGATCCTCCCCCAATTTTCAATATATTCCTCCTTAGCTTTTGCCCAACTCTTCCACAAAATGTTATTTTTATTCATTGAAAACTTTTAGGTAAATTGGGTGGACGAATAAGTATACATAGAAAAGAATGGGAAATTATCTCCCATCAACACCAAAATTTGATTAATTATTCCATGGCCAATTGCTCACCCTCCCACAAAATGTCAATGAAATTTATTCAGAATTTTTCAAGACACTGTGTAAATGGACAGACAGACAGCAAAAGTAATATATATATATATATATATATATATATATATATATATATATATATATATATATATATATATATATATATATATACTAATGAAGTTGGAAGTGGTAAAATATTTGTAGCATATATGTAGAAGCAGTAGTATTATCAATGATAATGAAATGAAAGAAAAGCCACCCCAAGGCGAATTGTAGAAAACATGGAATTACAGACAAAATGGCGTTGGCATGGCTGCACAAAACAAAAACAAACATAAACAGCCTTGAAACAGGAAATGGAATCACTAGTATTTGTAGCCGAGAACAAGTGTTTTAGAATGAACTGCATCAGAGCCAAAATAGAAATAAGAAACGTCGCCTGCGGGAAAACATATGAAACTGTCAGTTATAAAGTAGGCAAATACAGACGGTTAGCTCAGAACCGAGATAATACTATAACAATAAGATTTCTTTTTGTTTGTCTGTCTGTTTCTGCAACACAGCAAAAAGCGGCACATCGTTGAAAGATTTTTGTTAATACAATACCATTGAAATAATCTTTCATTTATTCCCTATCCAATTTGCAACTTTTTGATAATAGAGGTGTGGGGCTAGCGTTCGCACTCACCCCAATAGTTTTTGATTTAATGACTCAGTTTCTCAAAGGAGATAACTTTAGATAAACTAAATCCTAATTATAAAGTAGATCAGCTTATTCATTTCCAAATAATTAAGATATGAATTCTATATGTAGAAGATTAAAGAAAGGTATACGAGCTCTGTCCGGAGTGTATCCAGCCATTTTGATATTTACGAAGAAATAGCCTACCTAGGACAATGGCACGTTATTTCCCTTCAAAGTACATCCTTTCGGACCAGACACATTCATTCCATCGCCCCTTCCACTTTTCAAAACAATCTGTAAAGTCCTCTTTCGGGATCGCTAACAGCTATCTTGTTGCGTTCTCCTAACTCTCATCCACGGCCAGAAATCTTTAGGGAAAATACAGAAGCAACAGAGAGCCAGATATGGACTGTAAGAAGGGTGCTGACAGACATGGTGGATGCGATAGTTTGACAAAAACTCTGTACGAGACGTGAGGATTGTGTCAGTCGCACAGTACACAAGCTTGCTAAATGACGTCACACTGCCGATTGAGTAACCCCAGGAGACGGTGTCTGTTAGTGCTTGTGTTGTAAAGTCTCTTCTTATTTGTTGCGAAGTTACACTAAGACTGATTCTTGTGATATTCAAATTGGCTGGATACTTCCGGGACAGACCTTGTACAACTAAAATGAAATAGAATGAAAAAAAAAGGAGAAATAAATGAAGGAAATAATGTGAGGAAAGGGAAAGCAAGCGAAAAATTGAAGAAGAAAGCGAAAACGAACCATAAAAATTCATATGGACAATGGCAAGAATTCTCGACTCCTTGTTACATTTTACGTCCCATTTTTTTTAAATTTCGAAAATTGATTTCAAAAAGAATAATAAGACGTAGTGTAAGGTAAAACCCTCTCTCTCCCTCTCTCCTTTCTTCCTTACAGACGCTTTGAGCCTTTTCCTGTTTGGTCTGGAAAAAAAAAGGTTTTGAAATTCATAGACCTATCCATGTTCGTCTCAGATAAGAGGGTGAATAAAGAAAAAAAGTAGGGATTGATAAGTAGAACAAAAACTTCCCATCTAAAAAAGATAAAATAAAGACATGCATACAGGTAACCCCACTTTCCAAATGTTCGCTTTACGCCACTTGCATGGTCTTACAAAATTAGGCAAAAAGCGTTCAGTATTTGTTTTGTAGCGAGCTATTAGAGGTGGAGCAATCCTCATTCCCTCTCCCTCCAATACCCAAATCTCCTGTAGCTCCCACCACTCTAATCTCCGACAACTCAGCCAAACAAACCATCATCTCTGGGGAGGGGGTTCGTGAACACTCAAAAATATTCCCATGTAAATTAGTTGTAAAGTCTTGTTCGATTTACGCCATTTCGGCTTACAAAAGGTTATAAATGTAAATGCTCTACACTGATAGCAAGGGAAACCTGTATAGAGAGAAAAAAAAACAAGTGAAAACTGCCGAAAATAACGTGCGAACAATTATCGAAGCTGGACCGAGGTGAATAAGTGCTTTCTACGCCAACGATATCAACCATTCGGTAAGGAAATCACTTTAATTGTATGTTTAAGTATTAGCTTTCAGACGCCTGTTAATTTACCGACAGCGGACGATGAAATGAGCATTCAACCTAAGAAAGATCTGATTTGTTTTCCGGCAGTAAGCATTTCCCGGTTTACAGGTCTGTCCACTCCCAGAAAAAAAAGCAAACAAAAAAAACCCCCCAAAAAACAGGATATATTCTTTATGAGGGACCGCTTTTCTTCTTTTGAGCCATTCGTAGAAATTAGTAGCGTTCAACAAAGGGACGATTAAAACCGGTTGGGGAGATGAATATAAAGTTATTTATCTAAAAATCACTTTCCATAAAAAGAACGATACGCTTATACTAGCATAATACCCGTCAAAATGACGCGACTATTGACGTATGGACCGGCACTTCGACTTAGAATCAGTGTATCTGTGCTCTCTGGTTAAGATCTAGGTATCGCCTCAGGTACTCAGCTCACGAGAGGATAGGAGTGTACTGTCTGTATGATCTGCGAAAAGCTGCATATATATATATATATATATATATATATATATATATATATATATATATATATATATATATATATATATATATATATATATATATATATAAATCAATTAATGGGCAACGCTACCTTAAAGCGGTGGCACTATCAGTCACGGGTTCGATTCCTACAGCAGTTCCATTTTCTTTGATTGTTCTATTAACGTTTGTCTTTGTCTAGGCCAAATAATACATTCACCGTGTAATAGTGGGAAATGATTTCAAACAAGAGTTTCAATATAGTATCGCGCAATTTATAATTATTCTGTTGGATCATATATTCATTTCTTGATAGCATATATATATATATATATACGATAAGACAGTTCAGTAACTAAATTTTGCTGGGACCAAATTATCTACAGTAGTGTGTGAAACAATGGCGGAAAACAAAGAAATAGACATCAATTTAACCGATTGAGCCACCGAGACACTAACAGTGAGCTGAGGTCTGAATAACACACTTAACTCATTTCTTCCCAATTACTTATATTATATATAATATTATTATATTATTATACATATATACATATGCCTTTCAATTGTCCATGCCTCTTTAGCGATAAAAAAAATACCCGGCTTATCGACCTAATATTTGCCATGTAGACTTGCAAAGGATCGATTTGTGATATAGGCTATGTGAGATTGACCTCGGGTGTCATTCGAGGTCACCTGAGGACATTTCTAATGGATCTCTGGTTCTAAACATTGGAAACAAATAAATAAAGTTTATACAAGGATTTTCGTCAATCATTCTTCTCCCGAATGGCACGAACATTTTTTATAATGATTTTTTTTTCACATATTCGCAGAATATCATTGACAATGTAAATAGTAGTAAGACACAGCCCTTTTCAGGTATTATTTTCCTTTTTTCGTTTCAAACGAACGAGTCGAGGCTAGTGTCCTTTCCCTTTCCAATCGTTCTGACCCATCAAATCTGGTCATTCTTTAATAGATAAAATTGAAAGTAAATTTAGTTGGCTCTCGAATTTCACCGGATTTTTACATTTTTTCAACAGAAGTTTAATGGGATTTTTTAGTATTTTGGAGGTTGCTATGGAAAAAAACATGGACTTCTATAACGACTGTATTGTTCTAGATACTGAAATCTATTACCAACATAGATAATTTTGTGTATATAGCTAGATGCAATCACTCCAGACGAAATGTACGATAGAAAAATGTAAACAAAGCCACAAAATTCAGTAAATCATAAAAGCATTCAGCATTATGTGCAAATTACATAATAAAGTATAATGTTACCTACATATTTCTTTATTTTATTCATAGAAGATATTTTCAAAAGTTTAAATACAGGTTCGTTTACTCTCTCTCTCTTACTCCTTCTCTCTCTCTCTCTCTCTCTCTCTGTAAAAGTTAACTGTTTCATTTTATGTATAGCACAGGACTGTTACTGCTAAGCCTTAGCGTGGGAGTTGGGAGTTAATCGTTAAATTGTATTTTCTGGGTCTGTGCTCTGTATTTCACCATTTATTTTTCCTTAGATGAAATATCGTGAACCACCATTGAACATCTTTGATAATTATTCAACCCTAATTAATCTATTTAGTTGTTTCTCTCCAGGTTCAAATTCGTTTTACCAGTGAAAACCGAAGAACGTTTTAACATTGTTTTTTTTTCCAAATAGATGTTTGGTGCTTCCCGAATACATTTATGGTCTTTTCAATCAATGGGACCTCTATGACCTACCAAAAAGTCAGTTTTGAGGTTTTTTTTAATTGCTCTGGTAGCCCCTACCAAATTAATGAATAACGTAGCTATAATGCTGAACTTGACCCTTACTTTCCGTCCATAGTGCGACTATTTGAAATACTATTTTCAAAAGACGAGAACCTATCTGAACATAATTGCAGATAAATCCCCAAGAAGAAAAAATTGCTCCACTATGGAGCGAGGTACTTGCAAAGACTTATTTTCGCACGACGGGCGGGAAGCAAAGGTGCAGTTCAGCATTATTGCTACATCGTAAATAAAGCCCCCCTCCCTAAGACCTAGGAAAGTGAGCGAGGTACTTGCAAAGACGTATTTTCGTACGACGGACGGGAAGTAAAGGTGTAGTTCAGCATTATTGCTACATCGTAAATAAAGCCCCTCCCCATAAGACCTAGGAGAGAGAGAGAGACAGAGAGAGAGAGAGAGAGAGAGAGAGAAAGAATAGAGTGATGGCAGAAAAGGGATGGAGAGGGGCAGAGAAAGAGAGAGCGGAAGAGGGAAAGAATGAGGCAGGGAGAGAAACTTATGACTTCTGTGTTGCTTATACATCCATAATTATTGCCAAACATATGATATTATCCAGACTGACGCCATAGTACCTGTATTGCTATTAAATACCCCCAGCCAATCAGCATCACACAATTTGCAAAAATTGTTTCACTGCGTTTGACTTAATTGAGCGAGTATCCTTTGACGAAAGAGGAAATACTAATAAAAATGAACAAAAAAATCGTAAGGTAAACGATGCATAAATTTGAAAATAAACGTGAAATTACCCAAAGTTCACATGTAGCCTACCGGTAAGTACCCATAGAAGAGCCACACCTACACTACGATACTCCAGTTCCATGATTCAGTCTTCTACGACCAAGCAGTGGTTATTCACTGAGAATGTCTACGGCGACCAATATTATTATTTGTACTTGGAATAAAAATGCAGATTGTTCCTGCTGGCGGTACCATTACTACAAGATGCTGGTTTTGGTGCCTCAGTGCACTGAAGTGGTATATTTTCGTCTGATATAGCATATTGATTAATAAATTTTTTAGTTCATTGATTTTATAACTTCTTTGTTTTATGCTTTTTCTAAATTTCTACTAGTCCGCTGGCTCGTCTACTGTGGTAACCGCTGTTGTCGTTGATTTTCGTGATGATGTTTATCAAATATATATATATATATATACGTTGCTTTTGTCTCCTCACTGTTTTATACTATGTGTAATTTATGATGATTATAAAGGGATTTAACTGGGAACAAATTCTCGGCACCGATTTTCCTTGGTAGCTGATCGAGCAGCCTTAGATCGTGTAAATAAATAAAGAAATGAGTGTCGTACAGGGATTGAATCTGTGTCCACCTCGGGGTAATCTGATACGCAGGCTCTTCTCTTTTCAGTATGAAGAAGTAAGTTTATATCTATCCATAATAGCGATATGTTGTTTGGCGTTCCTCATTTCCTGCTTTCTTTATATTCAAGTAATCTTCTTCGGACTGAACAAAACCTCACCCTAGACCTACCATTACTCATTCGCCTACTCCTTATTGTTGACTCGAACAGGTCGACCCAACCCAACCCTGCATTTCGAAACAAGGGAGTTCTTATGGAAAAAAAAGCCTTCAAAAGCTGAAAAGGCGCAAAGCGAATTTATATCAGAACATTTTTTTAGCCTTCCCAGACCCCTAAACGGCGATGATAGTATGAGTCGTCAGAGGTTAATGGAGTGGGAGATACAAGGGACTCAGGTGTACAAAAAAAGATAAGGGAGAGAGCGTGCACGCCGCCTCTATAGTGGCTTGCAGCAAAATAAACCCTAAATGCTATTTTCGCTTTGCGCCTTTTTTCATAAGATTGAAAAAGTGGCGTAATGCAACTTCTGGAAAGCAGGAGATACCTGCACTCAGCATTTACTTAACCGTACTTTTTTCAAAATTTTATTCTATTTCTGTTTAATCATCTGAATTTAAAAAAAAAAGTTCCAGACTTTTTTTTTCCTTATACTCTCATTCTCAGTGGATTATACGATACGTCTTACTCCTGTTTTCTCAAATAGTAATTGGCTGGTCATATTGCAAGAATGTCAGACAATCGATGAACACTACGACTCACAACATGCATCCCCCGAGATCATATGAGAAACTGTGGCCATCCAAAAAAGTAAGATAGCGTGACTAATCAGATATGTTCAGAAAGTATTGGCTTCGTGATGTCCATGATAGAGGTATCATGCACATCGCGCAGCCAATACTTTCTGAACTATGGTTTGGTCTTGCCTGAATTTTTGATGAACTGTGGCAGGTCCTTAGCTCAGATAGAAAAGGAGGGTGGAACATGGGGCTAGCAACTCCAATCCGTAAAAACATACTTACATATTTGCAGCAGAGTTGTTACGGCCCTATGCTCCTCGAAGAATCTACTCGAATAAAGAACTCATTTGAAGGTGTGTCAATGCAGAATTCCAAAAAAGTAAAGCAGCGCACTTACGCTGGCTACGGCTTCAGTCGTCACTGCCCAGACTCCACATATCACAAATTTCGCTGGGCAATTGAAATAGGCAACAAGCAACCGAGATAGTTTGAAGCTTCACGCTGCGATCTTTCACCCTTTGTCGGATGGGGCACATGGATTCATACCTTCACGAAGGGTATTAGTTAACACAAACTGTTTCAGTCGGAGATCGGCCACTCTGCACCTCTCCATCAACGGAGAATGCATAATGCAATTAGGCATTCACTTTATAACGCCGATTTACTTGAAAAATTGATGAACTATTAGTCAGACTGAAGATGCATCAGTTCAACGTCCACATAACAGTAATATCGTAGTGAAATAGAATTCCATTCGTGCCATTGATGCATGTTTGTACTCTGACGTAATCTGACGCAGTAGAAAAAGAATTCCATCCTCTAATGACGTAATAATAATATGTCACTCAAGCAACACCAGATTCATAGAAGGAGTGGGGGGGAATGCCTCTTCGAGAGGATATGAGGCGTTTGCTACGTCGATTTTTCAGTCAGTCAGTGACAGCGATCTCTGCTACAGATACTAGCACATCTAGAAGGAAGATCTTCTTTCTCACATTCCTGCTTTGAGTTCGTCAACGTGCGATTCAGAGTTAATCAATTTTGGCTCCTACCAAATTATAAATCGGCAGCTTTGTTCAGACTTTTCTAGAAATGTCTCTTCAGCCGAAAACACAGAGAGAATTTCACGCGAAATGTGAAATTTGACTTGACTTTTAGTGTTGGGTTTACGCTATGTTTAGATAGGGGACATGTAATCTTCCTTTGACTGAAATAGTACTTCCGGTTGGCCCTGTTAACGGAAATGGTCGAATATTTCGAAGTTACCACGGCGGAAATAACCGGATATTTCCGACATGTTTGGAACTCGATAATAATAATAATAATAATAATAATAATAATAATAATAATGATAATAATAATAATAATAATAAGAAGAAGAAGAAGAAGAAGAAGAAGAAGAAGGAAATAAAGACGGGGTGCATAGCGGAACAACTCATAATAAAAACCTTAAGGTATAGAAAAAGGAATCACTACTACTACTAGTAATAGTAATAACCCTTGAAGCAATGCAACCTACGACAAACAAGTAAGAAAAGAGGGTGTAACGAAGAAGACAACAAGGAAAGAAAATGGGAATAGAAAAAAAAAACTACACGGGGAATTCAAAAGACGGATGCAAAATATCGCAGACGATAAATTGTGGACATGGCTAAACAAAGAAAACCTGAAGAGAGAAACGGAATCGCTCATAATGGCAGCCACAAGCAAATATATCGGTGGAAAAAAAACTGTCATGGCAAATATCGACAGAACCCCAAACAAATAGCAAATTTGTAAACCACGTATCCAGTGAATGTAGCAAACTAATCCAGATGGAGTACAAAGACAAAGAAGACGGTGGAGCAAGAGTGATACGTTTAGAACTAAGCATACGATCAGGATTGGACCATGCCGACAAATGGTATCAGCACAAACCGGGGGTAGTCTTAGAAGACAGAAGCCACGAATTACTGTGTTACTTTGACATCCAAACCGATCATGCAATCCGAGCGTCCTGGTAGTAGAACACAAGGGACAGAGAACTAGACAAATAATAAACGTGGCTGTGCCTGCAGAACACAGTGTATATGAAAGGGAGAGAAAAGCTTGGAAAATACCAAGACTGGGCAAGGGAACAGAAGAAAGTGTGGAATATGGAGGTCAAGGTAGTACCAATAATGGTAAGTGCACTTGGAACCGTACCAAAGATACTGTAAACGAACTTGGAGCAGCTGGAGATAAGGGGAGAGATTGACAGTATGCAGACCACAGTACTACGGGAGTCTGCACGAATACTGAGGGAAGCACTGGAAATATGAGACCTACGATTATTATTATTATTATTATCCAAACTCGTGGAAATTCCACTGGTGTTGACGACTAAGATTATCCATTAACTCATGCCCCTGCCCTTTTCTCATTCTATGTCTGTATATTTTCATTCTCTCCCTCATTCCTCTGAATCTCCGTTACTCGTCCATATTCCTATCTTGATTATATTCAAATATAAACACGAATTCGTTCCATAAGCTAAAACAGGATAAAGGAATGTTGCTCTCAATATGTCCTTAGAGAATTTTGATGTTCTGTAATTTGTACACCTTTCCATCCTAACATGCATTTGGCACTTTTGCTCTTTCGCTACCTGTTCTTTGATATTCGGCCAGCAAGCTTGTCTTCCGTTTCCATGCTGTTCAGCACAATGGTTAAAGCAACGCTATATACACACACACACACACATATATATATATATATATATATATATATATATATATATATATATATATATATATATATATATATATATATATATACATATATATATAATTAGGAAATGAATATATGATCTGACAGAATTATTATAAATTATGTTATATTGTATTGAAACAATCCCCCGTTATTACACCCATTACGATTACAATTGAGCTAAACAGCTGCCGGTAATGCAAAGGCCCAAATATGTGTTTCGACTCAAAATACTCATTTTGCTTATTCGCAGTCTCTCTCTCTCTCTCTCTCTCTCTCTATATATATATATATATATATATATATATATATATATATATACTCTATTTGTTTCTTCCAACGCGACAATTATGTTAATTTGTGAATAGTAAATAGTAAATATTTTCTATTTTTTGAGAGTAAAAAAGTAAAATTCCCTGACTAAACATATTTTAGGATGTATGTTACATACAGATAGATAATAAAGGATATTACGTTAATCAAACATCCTAACTTCATAGATATTTCATTTTTGTTTTGATTTGTTTGAAAAGCTAAATGCAAAAATAGAAGGACCCCCCGCCCACACAAAAGAATGTTATGCAATGGGCCCTTTCAATGTGAAATTCGACTCTGTCTATAGCAATGTTTCCATTGTCAGAGGGAGTGATATTGGAGGTGGGCGTGTGTCGTCTGCAAGGAATATTTGTACAGATTAATTAATTCCAAATCCCCCTGTGTGTATTAGCACCAAACGATGATTTTTTCCGTTTTTAAATAAATAAAAAAATCCCCTTTATCCAAATTACCTCAAACCATTTTCAAGTACTAAGTAATAATAGACAGAGGCCAAGATCGAAAACTTAAAGCCCAAGTCCCAAGGCCACATCCACTGGTCGATTCATATCTATCTATCCATTCGTCTTTGTAGCCAGTTTTCTCTTTAGAGGTGTCCTCGCCTCTCTATAAGAGGATCCGTCCGTCGGTCCATCTGACGATACACCGATCAGTAGGTCTGTCCCCACATTGTTTCTCAGCTGTTTTGAGTCAGATTTGCTTAGAACTTGGCAGAACGATGTCCCTTGAGAAGAATCTTCCACTCAGGGTCACGTGGTCTAAGAATAATAATAGATCGATAAATTGATAGATAGATAGATAGATAGATATAATGAGACTGAGACCGATAGATATGGAAAGACTGTTAGACATGCGGAGACTGAGATAGATAGATGTGAAGAGACTGAGATAGATAGATAGATAGATAGATAGGTATGAAGAGACTGAGATAGATAGGTGTGAAGAGACTTAGATAGATAGATAGATAGATAGATAGATAGATAGATAGATATGAAGAGACTGATAGATATGACAAGACTGAGATTGATAGATACATAGATAGATGGATAGATTTGAAGAAACTGAGATATATAGATAAATATGGAGAGGCTGAGATAAACATAGACATGAAAAGACTGATATAGATAAATAGATATAAAGAGACTGAGATTGATACGAAGAGACTGGGAAAAAGATAGATAGATATGAAGAGATTGAGATGGATAGATAGATGGATAGACATGAAGAGGCCAAGATAGATAGGTAGATAGATAGATAAATGGATAGATAGATAGATAGATAGATATGAAAGGCCAAAATAGATAGATAGATAGATAGATATGTATCTACGTCTCTTGATCATGTTATGGTGATCGTAATAGATTCCGTGAGAGTACCAAATCCAGGAAGTATAAAATAGTTCTTCTGAAGTATATGGCCCAGAATTTATTCGAACATGAGACAAGCATGTTTCTACAAATTAAAGAAGCAACTCTTAACCAGATGAGCCACATCCCACTCCTTCGCATAAGAGCACCGAATGACCTAACCTGCAGGACGTGATTGGGGAAGGGCTAGTCTAACCAAGAATTCACAATTCACACAGGTCCATGATGAGGGTGGGACTTGCGAAACGAACACGCAGAAGACCAAAGCGTATATGAATGTATCTCTCTCTTTCTCTCTGTATCTATCTGAATGTATATGTATGTGTGTGCGTGTGTGTGTGTGTCTCTCTCTCTCTGTCTTTATATATATATATATATATATATATATATATATGTGTGTGTGTGTGTGTGTGTGTGTGTGCGTGGTTATATGTGTGCTTATATATATATATATATACATATATATGTATATATCTTCATATTTATACACATATACAGACACATGCATCTATATAAACAGATATACATGTATATACACGCATATATACATATATATAAACACACATATACATATATAAATATATATACATACATATGTACATATACACACATATATATATACATACACATATACATAAATATATACATATACATACATATATACATACACACACACACATACAAACACACACACACACACACACACACACACATACACACATATATATATATGTATATAACATTGAGAAGGGATGCTAGGGAAGGAATATTCAGGCTATGCCCAGTATGCATTGCACCACTTGACCCTAGCCATATCATGTTTATTAATACCAGCAAGTTGGCATATTCCATCTTTTAACTAATAACCAGAAAGGACGTGCAGGATATAAGATTTCACCGTTACAGTCGACCACTGACGAGAGAACTGAAAAAAATCGAAATGCTAGATAAGTAACTTGAACTTGCCAGAATTGTGTGACATGAAAGTGACGGCAGTGCCAATCGTGATCGAAGCCCAATAACAGTCCTGAAAATGGTGATGACGATTATCGTTGAGGTGGCGGTTTTTGCTATTGCTCAGGTACTTTTTAAGAGTACAATTATTATTGACTCTTTATTTCATACATAGGAGAAGACAATTTCCTTTTCAAGGGAAATGATTCCTGACTGAAATGATCTCTCTTCGACCATTTAGTAAATTTAAAAAAATTTTATTGAAACAACTTTTTAAATTTTCAATTTAAATCAGGGGTGTTCAACCTTTTCAAGATCATACCCCATTTTTACGATGAGATTACATGTTTACAAAAATTTTTTAAAAATCATTGAAAGTAATAAGACAATTTAAACCCAAAAAACGACTGCTAAAATCCATCCCTTTGGGGGAATTCGTCCCTTGTTGGGAATCACTGATTTAGATAAATTAAAGATTGAAAAAAATAACTATGATAATTTAGACATAAAATTTCCACTTGAAATTTCAGTTTTTGAAAAAGACTCAACTCTTGTAGTATTACGTGTAAATGCAGTTAAGCCAATTATTGAATGTTTGGTTCCGATTAGTAGCTTAGAAGACTAGATAAGTTGTAAAAAAATAAGAATTCAGTTTAGGAAATCACGCACAGACACACACATATATATATGACAATAATTAACGTTCCCCTATTCAGGATTGACCACTCTTTAAGTGAGGTAACTCGTTCATTGTAAGCTTATGTAATGCTCTTCCATAGGAATAGGGCATTCTGGTGGATGGGGAATTTTTGCGTAAATGAGTATATCGGTTAAATTCAACCTTACTGACCTAATCCCGTGGCGCAGAGGTATAATACCGGCCTCCGGGTCTGAAGCGAAGGTTTCCATCCGATCTTGTGATACTGGATGGGGTAATGGATAATCTATAGCCACACTGAAGAGTTGTAATACAACGAAACAGCTGTCCGCAGATGACACAATAATACATACACATACACCCATATATATATATATATATATATATATATATATATATATATATATATATATATATATATATTCCAAAGTTGGTGATTCGAGATCTTTCGACAATCATCAACTGTGGAAAGTTTTTTTTTTAAATTCGGTGGTAAATAAAATAATAAGAGGTTTGTAAGTAAGTTAAAAAATTGACCAAAAAATTGAATAGACAGTGCATATGTTTTCAATAATGTTTGTTCAAATGAAGGATTGCTGCCTAGTTTTCTTTTTATTCATATATACATATATATATACATGTATATTAAACGCCTAGAACTTGTAATCTATTAATTTTATCGATATAATTGTGCTATGAGAAGAAAGACTGTGGAAAAGTATCAACAAAAAATATTTATTTAGACGATACAAATCCGGATATAATCGTGGTTGAAAACTTGTTTACACTCACGAACCGGTTTGTCGAATTTACTGTATTGTAGTCATTATAAAATTTATGCTTTTCTTTAAAAAAAAACTATACGTGTTATTCTGTAAGCTTTACTTACACCTGCTTTTGTTCACTTGTACATTTACAATTTGGAAATAGTAAAGTGATTTCATTTATCAAAACATTTATGGTACATGATCTTAGCTTTTTGGTGATCGAAATGTTTTCATCATCACCATCATCATCATCATCATCATCATCATCATCAATCTTTCAATGTCCGTCGTTGGACATAGACCTTCCATGGGATTCGCCACACTTCTCGGTCATGGGCGTCACGGAGCCAGTACTTCCTGAACTTGTCTAGCTCGTCCCTCCATCTAATATTCTGCCGGCCTCGGTTGCTCATGTGATCTCAGGAGATCTATGTCGTGAGTCACGATGTCCATCGATTGTCCACCATTCTTACAACATGGCTAGCCCACTGCCATTTGAGATTTTCAATGGATTCTGCGATGTCCCTGACTCCTGTCTTTTCCCAGGTGTACTGTGGTCTCTGCATGTGAGGCACAGCATAATTCTTTCATGTGCACGTCGTATGGTGCTTAATTTGCGGGCCTGTCTCTTGGTTAAGTTCCATGTTTCAGCTCCATAAGTGACTATTGGGAGGATGCATTGGCTATACACCTTTCTTTTTAGGATTAATGGGATCTTCTCATTTTTGAAGGTTGAGCTTGCTCTGCCAAAGGCTTGCCATTCTAGTGTGATTCGTATCCCTTCCCGCGGCACCCCAACTCTGACGAGAGGCAAAGGATAAGTGTATTGATATTTTATTATTAGATGATACTTATTTTTTTTGCTTCCAACCACAACATTCTGGAGTCGATATACTTTTCGACCACGAGAGCAAACCGGTATGCAGAATCGGAAATAGTTTCCATCAAGGTTTGTAGTCGCACCCAGCACCTTGAGCGTCGTCCGAGCTATTTTAGTCACAAAAGGCGCGAGGAATAAAACGGAACAATAATCATAATAGAATACCTCTCATCATGTCTGGAACCGTCTCTTTGCGAACCTTTAAGGTACAGTAACCAGCCCCCACCCTCTCTAGCACACATGCACTCACGTTTAATTCTTTTCATGTACGTTGTTATCTATCTTGATACATTTATATGTCTGGTCTATCTACATTTGCAGCACTTTATCTCTTTCCCTTCTACTCTGCCCCCACCATCTCTCTCTCTATATAGAGAGAGAGAGAGGGAGAGAGAGAGAGAGAGGTAGACATAGAGAGAGAGAGGGAGAGAGAGATGTATGATAATAAAAATGAAGGTAGAAAAATGCACCCAATAAAAATATATTCTTGTAACTTTTATAGCTGTTAAATTCCATCGAACAGAACACGATAACCTTTAGACAAAGAATATAATAACTCTTCATAGCGAATTTTTTGCTGTTGCATAGTTTGAATGCTGAACCGAATCATGTATTGGCTGGTTTGGAGCAGAATATATACATGAAAACATTATTTAGTTTGTTATCATTTTCTTTCCTCTCTCTTTGTTTCTCCCTATCTCTTCCTATATATTTTTATATTTTAGAGTGAAAAGACAATTTAGGAGATCATGTCACGTACAAATGAGATTTCTTTGGTTTGTTTTGACATTTCACCAGTTCATACTTCCGAAAAAATGACAGTGATTCAAAAAGTTGTCGGTTAAATAGAGTACATGTCTGGTTGCAGGAAAGTTCAGCGATTAGTAATGAAACCAAGTGGATTTCAAGTATCCAGAAAACTAAGATAGTGATTTGCTTGGACTGTGGATACTGCTCTGCAGGGGGAATATCAAATAACACCGTGTTGTGAGTATGAATTTCAACTGTTCTGAAGGTTGGCCTTCAGGGAGTGTATAAAATATCATCTGCGGTTTGGATGAAAAAAATGATGGTTTAAGATAAACTAAAAATGATTGAGGTCAGACAGCCTCATATAATGGATGGAGTGAACTTAGTTTAAACGGTATCATGTGTTGCATGTTGACAGCTAACGGGAACTGTTTAACAGGTGATAGAGTATTATTAAATAGAGAACATGGAGTCGAAATTGATATGTATATGTGTGGGTACATGTTTGAAGAATGGGTCATTTTTCAATGGATAGGTGTGAATTATACATCTATCTCTCTATCTATCTATCTATATATCTATATATATATATATATATATATATATATATATATATACATATATATATATATATATATATATATATCTATATATATATATATATATATATATATAAGTCTGCAGCAGCCTAATGATGAAAAATCCATCCATTTTGTCGTCAATGTGCTTAATTCAATGGTGAATATTAATCACATACATTGCACATTATATCACGAAAATTTCACATCGTCATCCGAATTCGAAAAAAAAGTTTCTTCTGAGGAAATTGCATAATTCTATAGAGAAATGAAATAATTACAATGCCTGTTAGCGAGATGTTTTACACACACACACACACACACACACACATATATATATATATATATATATATATATATATATATATATATATATATATATATATATATATAAATATATATATATATGTGTGTATTTTGTAAGTTTTGCTTAGTCATTACAAGGCCCTGTACTTGGGCCACCCATTCAATCCACTAGAGTAAATATGGAATGCGAAAATATCCTGTTAACCAGTGGCTGTGTGTGTATATCTATCTATATATTAGTATGTAACTTGCATTTTCTGACGAAAAATCCTTTGCAATTAACTCTAATGCTCACGTAGCGTAAATAACTATAGCATTCCAATTTATTCTTCAATACTTTAATAAAGGGGAAATTCGTCAGTTTTCCGAGAGACCAAGCAGAAGACAAGGGATTTCAGAGTTTACTTTTCAGTTGCCCATGTGTGACACGTGCAGGCCGATCCGAATACAATTTGCCAAAACAATGAATATGGCACACAGCTCCTGACCCCTTCACAACCATACAAACCCCTAGATCTTTATTTGACATTTAAGTGAGGAAAACACAGGAAAAAGATCGTGTTTGTTCCGACACCACCAACATATCAGATATCATAAGCAAATGATCTATCTTTATAGCGATGTCCGTAAATTGAATATTGTGGTTCTCGGATCGACCAGCTCGTAGATCTTTCAGGATTTTAGTGCTCATGTGTTCCGACTTCCAACTCTAACCAGGAAAGCAGCGGTCCCTAACCAATCGGTGCGTGAAGCAATTTTGTAGGGTGTGAGATGAGGGTGTCAAACAAACTTTTTTTAATATCGTGTATGATATGATCTAAGTAATATCCTCGTTTATATGATCATTCATTCACAACGTTTCGGTTGTGAACCAAGAACACCCGAAGAAGTCATTCTTACAGAAGCTATTAAATCAGTTTCAATTGAACGCTTGGCTTAGGCCACCATTGCCTAAGTTTAAAATCTGGTTTTAGTCCCAAGAACACCCGACGAACGCCGACAGCGGGGTAGGTTGTGAATGAATTAACACATAGACTAGGAGAACAGTCAGACTATTTCAAGTACCCGTTTTCACAATACAGAAGCCCAAATATTACTGAGAGATTTAGAAAGAAGCCTCAAACTTGATAATAGACAGACTATAATGCGTATACAGCTTTTCATTTTCCCTTTATTGAAAATCTAAGCAGATTACAATAGAATTCTTTTGAATGTCGTGGATTATCTGATCTTATATCGACCAAACAACAAGAATCTGGAGATTTCAAAAATTCTGATTTTTTTCTCGAAACCAAAATGTTTTATGGAATATCAATATGCTTTCCCTAAAATTAACAATTTTGATCAAGTTTCACAGTCAAACTTTACTGACAAAACCCGTCAGAACTTCTTTCCTCTTTCCGCAAACCCAGAAAATGATTTAGGTTTGTACGAACCCTGGTTGGCGACAATGATTAATGCACTCTGTATTCTGATATCATGAGAGACTCATTAGACACCTGATGAATTTTAACATTTTGTCATGTAAATAACAAAAAAAGATCACTTTTCCATATTAATTATGACAAATTAATTATGACAAATCTGAAATTTCAAAAATTTGATTTTTTGCCCATAAAATTAAGGGATGCAAGAAAGGTTTTAAAATCTATAAAGATTGCGAACATTGGAAAACAGTTAGGAACCGCTGTAATAAAGATTTGAATTAATTTCAGTACACCATATTTGCAAAGTCTATGTGACTTTTTAGCCTACACACACTAATTTTACATTCGTGGTTCATGCCTTCAGATATTTACACAAAATAACTGGAATGAACACCGAAAAAAGATTATTTGGTTTGAGCGTCTAAATCAGAAAATGATTGAATAAAAAGCGCTCTCCTCATCAAAGCGGTCAGTCTTACCAAATCTTTTATATGGTTTTCAATGGCTTAGGCTACCAGTTCTAAAGTTTAAAATCTGGAACCAGATTGGTCGTATCCGTTAACATAATTTAATTTTTCAAAAAGCCTAAGAACATAAGCTGTACTTATAAAAAATACTTAGTCTAATTGTCATAAAATCATATATAGTGAAAGCCGAGTCTGTCACACCTTTAGTATCAGTAGCAACCCTCATCCTTCCTACTCTCTTTTAGATTACGTAAATTTTCTCTTTCTTCCTCTCAAACCTCTGATTAATCTATCTATCTTTCTTTTCTCTTCTCTCCCTCTCTATCATAAAGTTTCAGTGACAACTATCAGCCGAGCCTGTTGTTGTAGACTTATGATAAACATCAGAGAAGCGACAGGTCGTAGACGAGTTCATTGTATCACAAGATATGACACTCTATTTAGTTATGGTACAATAATGACATTTAGGACTGAAATGTTTTGTGTATGAACAATGGGCCAATATGTAAATTAGGTAAGACAAGAATCGCAGTGGGACAAATAATTGGACTCACTGAAACATTCGTATCGTTCATAGTCTACATGAGTCATTACAATAGGTGGGAAAATCAAGGGTCATGCTGATTATGACATTGATCCACACCAATAATGTACTTATCTTCCTTCTGTGTGTGTATATATATATATATATATATATATATATATATATATATATATATATATATATATATATATACTCATATATATATATATATCTAAGAGATGGGTATATGTTCCGTCAGATATAATCTATAAATGCGTTATAATTCCTTCAGCAGCCCTATTTATTATAATTGTTTATCCTATATACGCTGCCTTGGCCAAATGACACATTAATCGTGTAATAACGGGAGATCATTTCAAATGGAGTTTTTAAAATAATATAACGCATTTACAATATATATATATATATAAATATATATAAATATATATATATATATATATATATATATATATATATATATATGGTACAGATCAGGCTGTATAGCACAATATAATAATATATTGATAATATAAAGCAACTTCTGATATGTGATGGATTTATTTCATGGAGTGCTCGATACATTCAACTTTATACTATGAAAGTTAAGTTGTTTTAGAGTAGAGCTGGAAATAAATTGTAGAATTTGGGTTCGCTACACAAATTAGCTCATGTTTCTGCTCTCTCTCTCTCTGTGCCTCATCAGGCGAATGATCATTCGCCTGACAAGGCCTGGAGAGGGCTGAAGCATGAGCTAGTTTGTGTAATAAATCCACATTCTACTATATATATATATATATATATATATATATATATATATATATATATATATATATATATTTGAAACATACATAATATTATACGTTTATTTATCCCTATATATACAGTGATAGATACACATGTAAGACTATATATATTTCAATTATTTTTTTATTCGAGGGTGTTCAATGTTTTTACACAGAACTAATGAAACAAAGAGAATTCCTACTGTAAATGAGGCAATAAACGTAGTCTTAATGACATATGTATATATATGTGTATGTGTGTATATGTGTACATAAACTTGCATACATATAGACATATTATGCACATACATACAAAACATTCGATACTGCATACTAGCCTTAACCCTTTACTCTCAATTCCATTCCTCTAACAAGTCTATTTACCCCCCCCCCCCCATTGCGAAGAATGTAAACCATTGGAATGGGTTTTATAACCCAATCTACAAACCATAAAATCTTTAAGCACCGGTCAAAAGTGCCATCCTGTACCAGAAACATTTTTACGTGGCTTCTCATGGGCACATGACCAACGTTCAGATTCTCTTTCATCTCACGCCGCACTGAATGATTGGTATTCCTAATGTTGTAGAATCTTCTTGCAAAGCTCCAACCCTAACCTGTCTCCAACCTTCTTCTTTGGCTTGATTCCAAACGAAGGGACTTTCACGTAGTCTATGGAATCTATGGAAGTTAGAATTGGTTTTAAGAGATTTGGGGGAGGGTGATTATGAAGATTATCTCTGGAGAGAGAAAGAGAGAGAGAGAGAGAGAGAGAGAGAGAGAGAGAGAGAGAGAGAGGGGGGGGTTGAAGAATCGTTGTAATCATACCTTACCCGAAGCCCTTAAAACTAATCCTCATTTTCTATGATAAAGGAAATTCCAAGTTGGCCATGAATACCAGAGAGGATCAGTCTTGGAAATATTTGCGGATATTTATAGTTCTTGGATCTTTTACCAGTGCAAGGTTGACTATTAAAAGGAAGGAATCATTTCCCGTTGTATATTGTTTGGTTGGATTATTTTCTTCATCTGTCATAGAATTGATCGGAAAACTCGAGTGGCAATGGGTCGGCCATGTTGTAAGTATGTCAGACAATCGACGGACATCGCGACTCACAATCTGAATCCCCGGAGTTCATATGCAAAACCGTAGAAAACAAAATAAGATGGCGTGATGAAATAGATAAGCTCAGAAAGTATTGGCTCCACAACGTGGGAGGTCCAATTTGCGATGTAGGTTTATGCTAAATCGATCCCTCAGTTTGTGTCCTGCAGCATTCATATTTTCCTCGGAAAAGTCAGACTCTTTTAGTTATCACTGCCCAACAAAAAGGAAGAGATGTAATTTATCCATTGATCACCCCGTCAACCGATTTTCAATTAAAGTCTAGAGATGACTTTTTTTTCTACCGTGGCAACAAGAACAAGAATAATCCTCACCTATTTTCCAAGTCTGGAGTTGACTTCGTTCTTTTACCGAACAATCAAGAACAGGAACGATTCTCATCAATTTGGTGGTGGTGGGGGGTGGGGGGTAGACTTTTCATTGTCTATCTGTCCCTTCATGTTGAACCAAACTGGTATGTAAAGTTTACATTCCCCTGGTGGTATTTGAGATTAAGACCAACTAATTAGTCGGTGACTCTTTTACCGACTGAGTTAAATTGACAAGACTAATGCATCTACGTAAATTTAAGTTAGAAATGTGCTAGAGCTTATTTCATTCTAATGAATAGATTACATTTTTAAAACTAACATTCTGCTACAATAATTGGAAATCAAGAACAAGTGATCGGTAACAGGCTCTCTTACCGACTGAGCCCAACTGACAAGTCTTACATACAGACACCAAGGGCTTATTTCATTCTAATAAATAAATACATTTATACGAAAAAATATTTTTTTAATATTTTTATTTATTGATATGTGTAAAACACAAAAGTTGCGGTAATCATCTCCCGTCGGAATAGAAGTGGACTTGCTTTTCTTTATTCCCATCTTTGATACTCCACTCCCTTTATTATATATACATATACATACATACATATATATATATATATATATATGAAACAACAGACGGCTGATTGCTGACGAGTGCGATGGGTGCGAAATGTTCACATTCAGTGTGTACATGTCCTTTCACTGTGTTAAATATTGAGCACTGTGATTAAGCATCTACAACTGATGAAATATATTTTCATTTGTTTTTGTTTGTTTGCTTGAAACTGTGAAAATATACGCATTATATATATATATATATATATATATATATATATATATATATATATATATATAAACAAATAAAGATGAGTTTATAGTAAATGACCACAAAGATTACCCACAGATGGATTGACCGGTATAATATTAAAAACAATTATAAAATCCACGAACCAATAACAAAACGAAGAAATTTTTATCACAAAAACAAAAATCAAAAAATCAAAAAAAATCAAACGGAATTGACAAAACTAAGAACTGGAGATACTGTGAATAGAAGGATCATAAACTGAAGAACAGAAAAAAAGGGAGTAAAATGGAGTTTCCAACTAAGAAAATCAACGGGAAAATATGTATCTTTCCATAACATTTTCGAGTAGGGATTCGAAAGATATCTAACTATCCGCCTAAAGAAGCCCGGGAGGCAGAAATACAAACGTGCCTATGTAGCGAATCTATTATTTCATATTAATGTTAATATTATATATATATATATATGTATATATATATATATATCATTAAGAAGTAGATATATAATCTGAGATAATTATTGTAAATTGCATTATATTACATAGAAACTTTTATTTGAAATGATCACCCATTATAACACAGTGAATGTATCACTTGTCCCAGATAACGTAAATACTTATAAAAAACAATCAAAGAAAATGTGGAATTGTTTATTCTATTTACGTTGTCAAGGCCAAATGATACATTCACCGTGTAATAACGGGTGATTATTTTGAATAAGAATTTCTATATTATAAACTGCAATCTATATTAATCAGTCAGTTGGATCGTATATATCAATTTCTTAGTAACATCTATCTATCTATCTATCTATCTATCTATCTATCTATCTATCTATCTATATATATATATATATATATATATATATATATATATATATATATATATATATATGACCATAAATTGCTTTATGTCGTATAGAAACTTATTTTAATTGATCTCCCGTTATACGGTTAATGTATCATTCGCCCTTGACAATGTAAATAGAATAAACAATTAAAGAAAATTATGCTGCTGCAGGAATATATATATATATATATATATATATATATATATATATATATATATATATATATAATCACCTATTTGCATATCCTCATCCAGGTACTCCCCGCTTTTCAAAAGTTTGCTTCACGCCACCTTTTTGCTTTTACGAGAAAAACTTGGTGTTCAGTGATTGTTTCGCAGACGAGCCGTTTTACAGCCAGTGTGCATCCTCCTACTTTTTCTCCTACACCACCCTCTCCCTCTCCCTCTCCCCCCTCTCTCTCTCTCTCTCTCTCTCTCCTGTACCTCCTTCTGATTTTGAAACTTTTTAACAGACAATATGTTGGATTATTTTTAATGCAACTGAGTTCGACCTTTACAAAGTGTCTTGACGTCATGACTTCCTATCAAGTGTTCAGTGAATATATGCCATAATGCAGCTGTCAAGAGTCACGTATTGTAAGAATGATACAAAATGAGACAAAATTATGGAAGTTTCAGCTGATGAACCATGATACGTGGAGATCAAAATGAGATAGGGAGACTTTTGATCTGATGTGCGCCTCCCTACTGAGAACTTCCGCCCGTGTGCTCAATCCTCATTTCGTGCGTCTATACCTCTAAATACTAAGCTTCATAGATATCTACTTTATATGAATTATACAGGTTTCCCCAAGGTATTCGAAATTAGAAATATAATAATCTTTTTTAAGTCAAAATAGCCATTAATTTATATAGCATTTTTTCAAGTGTTCCCAGAACCAGAAGTGGCGATGATGGTTTGTTGGTCTGAGTCGTCTGGGTTAAGTTTGTGGGAGGTACAGGAGATAGAGGTTTAGATGAGAGCGGAAGAGGGTATCCGCTGCATTTATAACGGCTCGCTGAACGCTATTTTCGCCTTTTTTTCCGTAAAAGCAAAGAAGTGTCGTAAAGCGAACAGTAACAAAAGCAGAGAATACCTGCTATTATTATCTTACATAATAAATATCTATCAGGAAATGTAAACTTATCAAATGAAAGTTCACCCTCGAATGAGAAGATTGGCTTATTCCAAAGAGGAAAAATTACATCATTTTACTTCGAATCGGTCAAACTTAATAAGAACCCCATTCAACCAATCAAATTTTGAAATAAAATGTATCCGTATCTCGCATAAATGAATCACCCCAACCTGCGCATGTATCAGAATTAATTATCTGAAAAAGATATCTTTTTTTCTAAAAGGAATTCCAGCACAAGATTCGGGCTTTGTTGGTACAAAATGACCGTATAGACCCCATCCCCTGGGAAAAAACAAAAAAACAAAAACTAAACAAAACAATTCTTTTTGATGGTGCGTAGAAGTGTATTCATTCGAATTCCAAGGTTATAGCCGCAAAAATGTGGCTAGGAGATCCTGAACCGAACAAAGAGAGAAGAATATGTAGCATATTTAGTTGGTTGGTCGGGCAGGCCATTTGTGGGACTAGAGTGATTCGAAAAATTGAAGTGTTGATCTTGGAGGTTCTGTTGACCTTAAGCTTCAGTTTAGACCGAAAAAACAGGACTGCTGACGAGAAGGTTGATATGAGAAGTACGTCGATAGATTTGAGAAGAGCTACATCGTAACCCATTATTAACAGAAATCTTTTGATTAAAGAACTGCAGTTCACAGAAGTACGACTGATTATGGAAGCCCAATAAGGTAAAATTTGGTCCAGATTTAAAAAAAAACAAAACAAATCGTCCTCCTAAGCTGGATACAGATTCAGACGTCTTTGTACTGGCTCCTTACATTTTCCCCTCGGCACTTGTGGAATAAACTTTGAGGCGACAAGTACACGAAATACCGTCCCCATTTCACCTTGCATAGCTGTGCGATGGATGTGATCAACTCATACCTTTCCCTTGGGTATTAGTGGAATGAACAAAGTCTCAGCTGGATTTCGAATTTGGCTCATTATGTCCATTGTCGTTGACATTAACAGCTCAATCACGAAGCGCGTTGAGATTATATTCCTCAATATATTTTTGAGTCACAAAAAACAAATTTTTTCTCCCAAAGAATTTCTAAATACTGGAAAGTTTACCATTTCATGTAGAAAAATTGTACAAATATTATTAACTTGGAGATTCAGTTTGATGAATTTAGTTCATCTGGGATAGGAAATGAATTAATTGGGCAATTTGGGGAATTATCAGCTGTAATATATGAACGAAGTTAAGAAAAATAGAGAAAGAAAATGTGCCTGGTAAATGTTTCTCTCTACTGGTAACCTAGTAATTTTTTTCAATTCAGTTTCATACATTTTTATAATATGTATGTTGAACACGTATTTCTGTTTGTTTTCAGAGATTTTCCCATAGAGGCATTTTTATTAAATAAATAGATATTTGATAAATAAAAAAAATGAATTTAAGCTTGCTTTTTAGAATTCAAAACAGTACGTAAACATAATCTCATAAAATCACACACATTTGTGCCTGCGAACGCGCACATAAACAAACAATGCATGCCAACACTCACATACACGGATTGGAACTGATTGCACATGCGCATTCAGTGCCACCTACCCGTTAGGACCGCTGCGAATCCGAGTCAGAAGGACAGAAAAGACAAATAAACAGCAAATTATATCCGGCGATAAGATACGGAATTATAAATTCTATCAGCAGGACCAGCGAGGAAGCCACTCCCTATGTAAGAAATCCCGTGGTCTTTTCTAAACGACCACCCTCTCAAAAACTGGCTGACGTTAGAGGAAAAAAGTATAGGCAAACGAGGAGCAGATACTTAGCTTTAATCCCTGCCGGGAAGCAGGAAATACTTTAGTGAGTGCATGGAAATTAATACACAGGAGGTTTGTATATTTTACCAGTGGTTGGTGTTCCGGAAAGGGCGATTTGCTCTCATTTGTAAGAAAGCTCTAATATGAGTTTGTGGTAAAGAGTGTCACCGAACAGGATCCTAGCAATGACACATGTCTTGGAACATGATATTTTAGCTTTAAACTATGACGTTAATTGTGGCATAAGTTAGTTTAAAACGGTTTACGTAACTTGGAATAACACGAAGTGGATTGATCAAATCAAATTGGTCAAACCCTCCATTCACTTTGCAATCTACTTAGTGCCCTTACGCTGGCTGTGCCATCAGCCGTCCCTGCCAGGTCTTCCCATATCACAAGTTTCTCAAGTCTCAATTTGCGGTTTATCAAATAGACTAAAAAGCAACAAGCACCAGAAGTGGCGTCACTCACTTCATTATTGTTCATATCATCTGGTATTCCCAAGTGTTCACCCATCTCAGCATTGACCTGGTCCGACGTTGCGAACCGGTGTATCCAACACAGTTTGGTCATAAGCTAAAGGATTCACTTTCGAGTCTGTCATCATCATCATCATCAGTCTTTTAGCGGCCGTCGTTGGACATTGACCTTCCCCAGGATTTGCCACACTTCTCTATCATGGGCGTCACGGAGCCAGTACTTCCTGAACTTGTCTAGCTCGTCTCTCCATCTAACATTTTACCGGCCTCGGTTGCGCATGTGGTCTCGGGGAATCCATGTTGTGAGTCGTGATGTCCATCGATTGTCTGCCATTCTTGCAACATGGCCAGCCCACCGCAATTTGAGATTTTTTATGGATTCTATGATGTCTCTAACTCTTGTCTTTTCCCGGATGTACTGTGCTGTTTTGTGGTCTCTCCATGTGAGGCCCAGCATTATTCTCCCCCACCCAAAGCAAGTGATGTGGCTGGGCCTTTTGGTACCGAGGTCCCAGCAGGAACGGCTTATATAATATTTGGTGTGCAAATCATGGGGAATGATGGGCCATACCCTGCCACGCTGGCCCAGGACGTGTTGGTAGGGGTTCGAGTCTGTAGTAGGCAATAATTACGAAAAGCAAATCTATTGGAATTTATTTTATAATAAAATGCATTGCAGATATCTTTCTTTAAAAATACATAAATTATTTCACTGTAGAAATACAATGCAAATTATTTCAATGCTAGTTATGCATGTAACCCCTAAAAACAGATTTACTAAACAAAAACTTTCATTCTATCACAAGTCAACAATATATGGTGATACATTTGACTTATTCTTTTTTTTTTATCCTCGTAAATCTTTCTTGTTTTCCTTCGTTTCTATTTTGATGAATAAATGGTGAATGAAACCATTCTACGCGATTCCCTCAATATTTCTTTCTCTCCTTCTCTCTTTTTTTCTTTCACTTTAACTTCTTTATTTCAATATTTCTCCTTTTCATCATATCATTTAAGACTGAACGGTGTTAGTGGCTTGTTTGTTTCTGAGAAATTTCACACATGCGCGTGCACATGCATTCAGGAACGCACATGCACACACACACACATACACACACATACACACACACACACACACAAAACGGATGAATGTGTGCACACATGTACACATAAGTTTTCTCAAAGTAAGAGGAAGATGAATGATGATGGAGGAGAAAAAACAAATGGGAAAGAAAATGTATGATGAGAGGAAAAGAAAGAGTGTGTGTGAGAGAGAAAGAGAGAGAGAAAAAGAGAGAGAAAAAGAGAGAGAGAAAAAGAGAGAGAGAGAGAAAAAGAGAGAGAGAGAAAGAGAGAAAGAGAGAGAAAGAGAGAGAGAGAGAGAGAAAGAGAGAGAGAGAGAGAGAAAGAGGGGTGATCTGTAAACAGGAGTGAAAACGAAATAAAAAAAAACAAAACATCACAGTCAATAATTGAATAAGCGTAGCGTCAAAATTTGAAGTCATGTAAAAAAATTCCTTAGAATCATAAATGTGGTAAGAATAAATATATTTGTGACATCACTGGCATTTCCCATAAGAAAACATCTAACAAAAAGTGGAAAAAAACATCTAAAAACATCTAGATTCTGGAGAATCTAGATGTCATTGAAAGAAAAAACGTTAAAATAAGGAAAAAAAAAGTCCTCCCCCCTAAAGAAGGTATTTCTAGCAGGGTTTAGTGGAGTACTGATGCCAATTTTCAAGTCTGTAGACGAAACAGTAGGACTAGGAGCGCTGGAACACTCACACGGAATTATAAGCCAGTTAAGATCAGGCCCCCAAAAGGCCAAAAAAAGCTTCTTTTTTTTTTCTCCCAAAAAGTTAAAATAAAAATTTAGAAAGGAATACTGATGGAAATTTGTAGTCTAGACAATAACGGTATGGCCTGGAGCGCTGGAACAAGCGGACAAACAAACAAACGGACAAACAAACAAACGGACAAACAGACAAACAAACAAACAAACAAAAAGTCATAAATCCTTCACTACGGCTACGATGGTTCAACAGAGAAGTCTTCGCGGCAGAAAGTACATTGTTACATTCTTTGCTTTCTAATTTTCTCTGCACGTACTCAGCACAGGAGAGACGAATAAGTGGTGTGTGTGTGTGTTAAAGAGAGAGAGACAGAGACAGAGACAGAAAGAGACAGAGAGGGAGAGAGAGATGGAAAGACAGAACTAGCGAAGGAAAGACAGAGAGACAGAGAGGGGGTGGGGAGAGAGATGGAGAAAAGACTTGAAAAAACAACAACATTATAAACCCTCTCAGATCGTGTGCTTCCTTTTCCTAACCCTCCCCCCCCCTTCCCTGCCGTGAGAAGTGTGCCGGGCATCCAGTTATGGGGTATTATTTTACTGATCACCGGAAATGCGAGCACCAGTTGATAACGGTCTTACCTTTGTTCCTGATCTTTCTCTGATAGAATGTTTATCACCGGAAACAAATGGGGTGAAAGGAGCCACTTCTTCCTCCTACCTACTCATACTCCTGCCTCCTACCTCCTGCTGGGAAGCCCACTTCACACCTTGCCTCCCTGTCTTTACCTTCTCTCCAACCCATCACACTCTGGCAGTGCCCTCTTTTCTTGGCATGAACACCCCTACCCTCATCCTGTCTTTTACCCTCAACATTTCCAGGATTTTTTTAACCCCCCTCCTTTCCCTTTGGCGCCAGAAGAGTACCCTTTGTCCAATACCTTTCACTAAAGACTTTTATGCAATCCTTGCACTAATGCATCAGGTACCGCCATTTTCAATACGGCCAATTTTAATTTGAGTTATTTTGAATGGCTAGAAATGGCTAGATTAATATAAGTGGCTAGAAGTGGCTAGATTTATATAAATGTCTTCAAATGACGCCATCTCCGTTCGAAAAAAAATGCCATTCACTTTAGAGCATGTAGTTAGGGTTGATAGGTAAGGTAACTTTACAAGTTAAGTGGTAGGTTAGGGTTAGGGTTAGTTGTTAGGTTTGGTATTTCTAATTTCCCAAGTATTTATCTGTGTTATTTTGTTACCTGGAAATAAATTCAATCCAATAGACTTGAAAAAAACAAAAAAAACAAAAAAACTAGGCACTTTTAGCCATATGCCAATTTCAAAATGGTGATGCCCTATGCATTAGAACAAGGAGCCCTGGTATTTACTAAGCTTGGCTAAGCACCGCTCAATGCCAAGAGAGTGTGTGGATAGTTTGTTGCACCAAAGGGGAAGGGGTCTGCTTGCCAGGAAAATCTGTACTCAGATCTTGGCTCTCACCTGGTCGCACACCGACTGCTGACATCGAGGAGAAATGTGCAACTATTTTGACCACACGGCATATACCTTGATTAGAACTACATCCAGACCCGCATGTTTCTCTCAGTCAGTTTTAGAAAATAGATATTTTTAATGGATTCGCTGCCGATGTCGTGAATGAAAATATGTCAAGTTATTAAAAACGTGCCGAGGGGATATTTACTCATTCTAGTTGAGTCTGGCACAAGGCCATAGGCACGAGACACCCAGATGAGTTAAAACTCATCTTAGAACAAGCTAACAATAAGTACAAACCGTCAAAAATACTGTCACAAAAACTGTCAACATAGGTTTCTTCAGTTTTCAAGTAGGTCTGACTGGATGGATATGTACCTAGTATGCGTACGGGTCGCACCGATAGAGCTAAACAACCGAAAAATTAGGGATTAACTCCTTCACGCTTGTCGAATTGAAAATTCCGACTTCTTTCAAATGATCATTGCCTCACAAAAGGCGAGGAAATTAATTTATTCATTGATCACCCCTTTTTCCAAGTTTAAAAAAAAAATTGATCATCCCCAACACAGCATCCTGCCAAAACACGTTGGTCACATGACGGTTTCAATTGAGTGACTATTATGTGTATTTTTATACACTTGTTCAAAACTACCTACCTATGAAGATAGGGTGTGCATAACACATGCTATCTTGCTGTTCACGAATTCATTAATGGTCTATACCTAGCTACTTATCTACTGTGCAGACGTTGTTTTTTTTAAAAATATCCCTGCACTTTTCCTAAATATAGTAAGTTTATCGCTATATGCTACTCATGGGCTCATTGATCATGTAGGTTTTTTCCCCGCTTCCCGAAAGTTCACTTGGCGCCACTTTTTCACTTTTACGAACAAAGGGAAAATAAAGTCCAGCGTTTAATTTGCAGCATGCCGTTATAGAGTCAGAGTATACCTCCTTCCTCTTTCATTACAATCTCCTATCCATCCAAGCCCCCTAACTTTCGATGACTCAGTGTAACATGCCATCATCACCATTTCGGTGGGGTCTGGGAAAGTTCTATTTTCCCCAAACGTAAATTAATGGTAATTGCCTTTTCGTTTTACGGCTTTTCAGTTTACAAAATGTATTTATGAGGACGCTCTATTTTGGGATTATGGGGAAAACCTGTATTGAATTGGAAAACCTCACTATTTTATTTATAGATGACAATTAAAGCCCTGCTCAGGACGTTAGATAACGTTGGAATATTCTTGTACGAACCAGCATTTAGCCACCGACAATTTTAGACCTTGCATTGTTCCGAATCCTGGATTTTGCTCGATGCAAGAGTCTTAGATGGAACGAATCGAAGAGAGAAGAAAGCAAGGAAAAAGAGGAATATTTTCCCAAGTATTTCAACTCGTAAAAAAAATCAGGGTGACTATACTTTTCATGAGATTTTTATAGGTTTGCTCCGCTTTATGCCATTTCAGCATATGAACGACCTACTTTCGGATTGCAGGGGAAGTCTGTACTTTTAATTTTGACTCTTATACTGTAATTCCACAGTTGCATTCTTTCTGACATCCGAAAACAAGGATTGATTATTCTTGTACAAAAAAATGACCGTTTGTCCGATTTAGATTACAACTAGACCCAGTCAATTCGATATAGCAATCAGTGGCTTCAAAGGCAAGAACTGTAACACCTGAACTACCATAATTGAGAGACTGGGTATTGGAACTGGAGCAAGTTGTTTAAGCAGATGCATGCAACAGGTTACTCTAATTTCGTGTCATTTCTATACCCACCAAGTCTCTTATATTTCACAGGAGACTCGCGTTTTTAAGCCAAGTGCTGCCCCCCCCCGCATTGAAAAAAATATGCCTGTGAATATTTTCCCTTCTATTTGCCAACCTACCAAGTCTTCCGCATTTTGCAGTTTCAAATCAGAATTGCCATTTTTTTTTTTTGCTTTTCGTGCTAAATTCAGCGCGTTTCTCGTTTTATCAGTGCGAAAAAGCGCTAAATCAGCGCAGGCGTGCTTTTTTTTTTAGTGTGACACAGTTACGGTATTGCTATGCAAATTTATGTAACCAAGCACAAGCCGAAAAATAAGCTCACATTAAACTATTATACATGAACAGTACCGACAATCTAGGAACGAATTGACCGCACTATTCAAGGTATCGTCGGCAGGAGGCTTGTGGCACAATCGATCCAGTCAAGTGATATCCTCTCCCTTGCGTTCACATGTGATGGTTGCTAGTGGCCCAAGCTGGACAAAGCATTCTTTTCTCGTTTTTTTTTTCTTTTAAATCTGGTTAATACCCCCCTGCTGCCTGCTCTCTCTTTCAAGATGTTCGACCCCCAACATGAATCGCCTCCCTCCTGATCTTTCGGTCGACGGCTGTTATACCCCTTGTTATGGTGTCCCTCTCAGTTTGTTTGATTGTGGATTTGATTTGATCTTTACGTCTGCGTGAATTGGCTCCACGAGGTCTTTCCCCCAAATGTAAGTCTACCTTAGAGAAGAATTCTTGGTAGCCAATGCTCGCCCATTCGGCGAACATAACCGGTCCATCTCAACCAATGTCTAGAGATGGTCGCCTCGATGCTTCCAATTTCTCCTCGTCCAAATACGACGTTGCTCGTCTCTCTATCTTCCCAATCAAGGTATTACCTGTGTATGAAAAACTATTTCATCATTCATCTTCCAACGAAGAGTGTCATAACTTATGTGAAAAAAGAAGACATGATTTATGTAAGATTGGAACGATTTACGCAAAAATTTACGAAGTCAAAATGATTTATGTTTAAAAAAAAATAGCTGAAAAGGTCGAATAAGACTTGAAAGTTTGGGAAACAAGAATTTGTGAAGATTTTATGAGTCCCAAATGATCGGTTATTCTACTAAAATTATCTTTGTACGATTAATCATGAAAAAAAGTTGCTGCTTATGTTTTTTGTTTTTTTTTACCATTGTTTAAAAGAACTAGTGTTAGAAAATGAAAACTACATCGTAAGGTATATACCCAGGGAAAGTACTTGGTTTTATCGGATACATTTCTTGTTTGAAGAAGCAGAAGAAGAAGAAGAAGAAGAAGAAGAAGAAGAAGAAGAAGAAGAAGAAGAAGAAGAAGAAGAAGAAGAAGAAGAAGTTGTTGTTGTTGTTATTATAGTAGTAGTAGTAGTATTAGTAGTAGTAATAATAATAATAATGATAATGATGATGATGATGATGATGATGATGATGATGATGATGATGATAAAAAATTTAAAAAAAAAAAAAAAAATGGGAACATGCCTAACCTCTGGGGCACGAAGTTTCTCCCTGAAAAACGCTTTTTAACCCCCTACCGAAAAGGAACTCCGGTTGTTGGTTTTAGATAAATCATTTGAAATGGTTATGGACAATAATTTACAAAGAGTTCATTTTTAGTACCGAAGGCTAAAACGGCTATCTTTATAATTTTTTTTCTAGCTTCTTTGTACCTTCACTGCATTTATTTCGTTTGGGTTCAATTTTGTTTTCAGTATCCATACAATCTAAAGATATTTCATTTTCAAACTATATTCATCACATATTGCTCTGTGATAAAACTGATTAATAACTGGTTTTGAGATTTTATATTTTGAATCGATTGGGTATAATAAATCGTAATTATTAATTTTCATTAATACGATTCACCTTCATCTTTATTTATGATTGCTTTTAATCACAGGTCAGTTTCCCTCTGGTATTGAATAAACAAAAGCATTGACATTATCTACGGAAGGATATTTGCGCCTAAATTTATGATTATATCAGAAACAAGGATGGGTATTTTCGACCAATGATAACAACTCGACGTCATAGTCAATAATTGGATAACTGTACCGTCAAAATTTAAAGTTCTATAAAATAAATTCCATTGAAAAATAAATGCGGTCGGAATAAATTCTATGTATGACATCACTGGAGGACTAAAGGAGAGTGTAAAAAAAACTTTTTTGAAATGTCTAGCCTCTGGAGAATCAAGATTATGTTAACAAACCCGTTAAAATGAGGCTCCAAAAAGTATTTAAAAAAAAGAAGACCCCCCCCCCATCATACAAACATTTTAAAAATAGTTTCTTGTTGAGTACTGATGCTAATTTCTCATTCTATCGTGGGAAAAAGGGCATGGCCAGGAGTGCTGAAACACACACACGCTAACACATAAAAAAAAGAATTGAACCCTTCACTATCTTTGATGGCTACGGTAGTTCAGTAATAATGATAATAATAATAATAATAATATCATATGATGAAAACAAATGGTATTAGCACAAACCAGAAGCTGTCGTGGAAGATAAAAAATGAAAAGAAAAGATACCCTGAGACCTTAACATCTGAACCAACCACATCATCGGAACAAGAAAACCGGATCTAACAGTCATAAACAAGGAGAAAAGAACTTGCTTGGTGTGGATGTGTCAGCAGAAAAGTGAGGGGAGACTTGCCCAGAAATTGAGAAAGCTGTGGACATGAAGATTAAGACCGTGCCCAAAATAGAATAAACATGGGATTATTTAGAAATTGCTTGAAGAATTGAAATTGTCCAGACCCTGGCGTTCCTGAGGTCTGCGAGGTGATTGCAAAAAATGCCTTTCTGACGAGAATTATTGAACAACTGTGGCCACCAAAGGTGGTGAATGATTCTATCCTTTTTATACGTGCATAGCGCATGTGCTTGTGTTTGTGGTAGTGTGTTTCAGTGATCTTGGTCATACCGTTTTGTCGACAGATTTGAAATTTGGTATCAATAATTCACTCGATCCCATCTAAAAATGGCTTTATAATTTTGGAAAAACGCCTTTCGATCTTTTGGGAGCTTTATTTTGATAGGTATATTAATTGTCCAGAATCTAGATATTTCTAAATGTTTTTTTTATCCTTTTAAATTTTTTTTTATCTTTGATGTTTGCCGGCGGAAAATGCCAATGATGTCATAAGTAGAATTCATTCTCACCATATGGATTCTTCGATGGAATCTTTTAACATGACTTCAGATTTTTGACGCTACGATTTTTCAGTTATTGACTCTAATGGCGAGTTCTTCTATGAATTTGTTTTCTGTGACTGGCAGCTGTCACGAATTTTCAATAGAAACGTAAGAATATGCAGGGTTTAGAATCAATGGACCCTATTTTATTTTTTACAGGGAGGGTGTACAGGGGACACATATGGTAGAAGTAAATAGAAGTATACTGAATATCCGAAAATTATTTTTGAATGGTTGGACTATGGAATAGATTAGATGTAAATGCTTTTAGAAGAATTATGACGTTCATTACACCATTGCAAATGCTTAAGACTCTAGATATGGTGTACATATGATTCTTATGATGTTTGATTATACGTGCAGTTTGTATACTTCTTTCACATTAATATAGATGTTCTTTTTTTTACATTTTGCCAGTTCTATTAAAACTGACAGGAGGCCCAGAGCAGTGTAACAGTAACCGACACCGAAAGCAGAATCGACAGAGTTCGAGTTTCGACCGAGGCTGTTTACATTCACTTCAATCTAATGACCTTTGGAAATGTATGAATCCATTTTTACCTCCGTTCCCTGCTTTGGATAAATAACAGATAAGTCAAAACTCTTTTTAGTCAAAACTCTTATAAGGCAGTCCATCTAAGAGGAGGTTACCCTGACAGAAAAAGAAAAGAAAAATAGTTTGGGGGTCGCCGGAACGCGTCCCTCAAGATCGAGTAAAGGAGGAAATTTGGCCATAGGTCTACTAACTCTATCCCATGAAATACCGGTTCTCAACCTTTTTCAAAGCTGGCACCCTTCGAGATTTCAAGATCTTTCTAGTGTCCCTTTATCATTTGGCTAAAAAAATGAATTTTTAAGAAAAGTCTAAGTTAATATTAGAAAGTGTAAATAACAAAATGTTAAATTTATAAGACGTCAAAATCTAAAGTCTCTATCGATTTATTAATAACATGTCTGGTTACGCTAGGGTCAACCCCCTTGCTTCATTAAGATCTAAAAAGCAAACAAAATAGAATTCATTTCTACTGTCAATATTATTCCATTTCAACCCCTCGATTTGTAGTTCCTGCAAATGAGATTTTCAAAATTTACCAAAACAAGTTGATTTGAGTTTTTAGCTTTATAAATGGAAGTAAATCCGTCATCATTTTTTTGAGCACATCATTGTGTCACTGTTATTCGTGCACTGTTTTTTTAGTCTGGTCATCGTCATTCGTCATTATTGTTACTAAAGATAATAGGAGTTGGACAATAAAAACATTTAACGTGCTGGTTGCTTTTTTCTCAATTAACTTTGAAATGCGTGATATTTTGGCACTACCCCCCCTCCAAAGAAAAAAATTATCTCATGCATCTCCAGGGTGTGCGTTCACTTCAAATGGGGTGAAGCTGGAGATTTGGACAACCGGTGGGCTTGGCTCCTTGAGTGGCAGCTTTTAACATTTAGTGAGATTTGTTTTTCAATAATGCAGTAGGTGAACTACAATTCATAAAGCTTTTCGGCCCCCCCTCAATTGGGCTCTCAGGTGATTTAGAATCACTCCGATCCTTCAGCTACGCCCCTGCACCCAAGGTCAAAAACCATTGTCGTAGAACCAGCAGGATCATAACAGACTGAACTGAGTCTCCCTCGATTTGCTTATAATCCACTGGACTCGTTCCTAGGAATGTTTGCATTACTGCTAACACCATCAACAGCTACAGACCACTATTTCCATTACAGTACCAAAATTTTGTAATCACGTGATCAGGAAACGTTGGCCTGGAATACAAAATAGCTAACTGATGGTCTAGTGGTAAGGAATTCTATCTCAAGTTTAAGGTTGTAGAGTCCGACAGCACAAGCACACTAGAGGAAAATTACACACACGCACACACATAGGCAAAGTGTGGTCTAGAAGTAAGACTGTTTTGAATCCTCGAAACAGCTCCATGGCAAAATAGCTCATGATCCCCACTGTATATTTAAAGTAGAACATTAGAATTCAAATTTAAGAAGCAATAATTAAATCCAATTTCGTGTATAACGAAAAATATCTGAACATGGTTCATTAACAGGTATCAGGAAGTAAGTGACTTGCACGACATAACATTATTGGATGATCTGGATGACAGTTTTTATCAAAATTGCGATATCTGTAAACTATAATCCGTCTTCTGCTAAAGAGTAAAGTTTATGACTACATATCGAACTTGGTTGAAATAAGACTTGTTTTCTTTCAACAACTAGCATTTATAAAATCCTCCAAATTATGAGAATGAACAAAAAAGGAAAATTAATTAACAAATGAAAATTAGGATGAAGGTAAAAAGCTAGCCAAAATTAGTAATAATGTAGCAATACTCATCCAATAATTAAATTTGAAAAAATTAACAATATCGTTGTAATGAAAGACTGAGAGGTCTCCTATGTAAACATCATTAGTCCGGAACACTATTCGTAAGAGTTTTAGTTTAAGGTATAAAATCAGCTTCTTTTTAACTATGAAGTCCCCATGTGTTAAGAGAAGCCAGGCGTATACTGGGTCCCCTTTTGCGAGAGGGTGTGAGTTCGATTCTCGCCGTGGGCTTGCTCTTCATTGCGCTGTTTAATCGTTACCGTATGATTACAGTCCGATTCCAAGTTGCATTTGTTTCTGTAATAGAAATATTGATACTATTTGAAAGTATTTGTTTCCAATTGATTCTTCAAGTTAATCCCTGTAAAAAGGTTCGAAACAAAAATAGTCAATGCATCAAAAATAATGAAAAATATCATCCTACATACAAAATAATTGATTAGAGAAGGTTTAACGCACACTACTACTACTACTACTATTATTATTATTATTATTATTATTATTATTATTATTATTATTATTATTATTATCATCATCATCATCATCATAATAATGATGATGATGATGATGATGATGATGATGAAAAAAGACAAGACTATTTTATTTTTTTGATAATTTTAATCAATTTTAATAATCTTGATAACAATGATAACAATACTGAAATTTTCGACCAGTCAAATTTCTATTATAAAAAAAAAAACTTTCAAAATGTGAACGGTGCGTTCAACAATGAAAACCGAAATAGAATTTGAACGCCACACATCAAAGTTCTAAAACACGGTGCCTTTTTTTTTTTTTTTTTTACAAAAAATGATTTTTTAAAAAGTTGAAAAAGTGAAATGTGTGTTACGTAAAGGAAATCGAAATATTTATTGAAAGTCACAAGTTTACCAAAGAGTTTATGGTGATTCCGATTCGCCGAAATTATCAATCAAGCCGTCTGGTTCATGAGATTTCAGTCTCAATCTCCACTTACTCTCGTAGCGTGCTAGAGCGTAGACGCCCCCGCCCCCACTTTCTCAGCTTTGTCGCTGCCTATTCATTCTTCGCATAGCTGCGATGATTGTTGGAACGCCTATTCACAGTAGTAGAAGTAAGTCCGTTGTATAACAGATCATGTTTTGCACATTCCGTAGCATTAATAATATTTTTTGATTGACAAGAACCTCTCGGAATTTGCTTGTATTGCCAGATCTAACATTTTTCCACGTTTCTGTTTGTCCCATGTGGTTACGTAATTTGTACGGGCGATCATGTTTTTTTCCTCTGAATATTCCTCTGTGTATCTGATTCTCATTCCTGATGTTTATTAAAACTTTGTTCGACAAGAAACACCGTTTGATCGAAAGTTTCAGTTTCGATGGTACGGCACAATTGGAATCTCTGAAAAGACAACGGCAAGTTCCGGGTGATCCTCGATTGGTATCGGATATTTTCTATGCAGGATGGGAGTAGGTCCTTTAAACTTCCCACAACGGTTGACGAATAGGGTTCTCTATTATAAGAGGCTTCACGTTTTGAAAGTTTTACATTCGAATTTTGACTGATGAAGGTATACATATCAAAAATATTAACTGTCGAATGTCAACAAAAAGACATATTTTTTAACTGTCAATAGATAATAGTAATTTCTATAATAATAATAGTTTTCTGTACATATATATGTTGTAGTATCCCAACAAAGCAGAAAATTGTAGGCAGAATTATTTTTAGCCCCGCTTCTTCAAGATACTCTAACTTGGAGAATAAAACTAATTTGGGTGATTTTTACCCATTAAATTATGTTTTAGTCAGGGGGTCAATTTACTATACAATAACCATGCGGAACTGGGTTCTAATCTTATGGTGAAGGTTATGGTGTCAAGAAAAAAAAGAACATTATTACGTCACCAGAGAACAAATAACGTTATATTATGAGGTAATCAGAATAATCGGCTAAGATTTTTGTAGGAAGTTGTTTTTTTGACTGAGCTCATATTTAGAAAACACTTTTTCAAGTTTTATGCACTCATATAAAAACTCATTTCGAAGAAAAAATGTTATCTGAATATTAGCTTAGGTTGGAAAAATCAACGTAAGAAATGTTATCATTATATGAAGTCGGGTAAAAAAATCAACTTCCCAATTCTGATAACGCTTATTCTCTTGGAAGTTGTTTCTTTACGTAAGCTCATATCATGATGACCTTTTTGGGGGAAATTGGTCTTTTACCTGGGCTCGGGGGATTTGATTTTTTTGCCTTGTCTCATATTATGATAACATTTTTTCTTTGAAATTAGTTCCTACCTGAGTGTATATCCCGATAACACTTTTAGGGGGAGTTGGTTTTTACTTAACCTCACACTCAGATGACATTTTCTTGTTGGTATTTTTTCACCTGACCCCATATAACGATGACATATTTTCTCATGTTTTCTCTTAACCTGAGTTCATATTCTGGTGACACTTTTTACGTTGATCTGAGCATATATACTGGGGACATTTTGGGGGGAAGTTTTTTTCACCTGGACTCTTCTTCTGATAGCACTTTTTGTAAGTCGGACATTTTCACCAAATCTTACACCCTAATGATTTTTTTACCGTACGTAATATTTGGATAACACCTTTAACCGTTTTTGGGATCAAAATTGACAGGAAACTTTACAAAAAATGAATAAATAAATCAAAATTGAAGAAAAATGCCGATCATGGAGTAGTTTCACATGTATATTTATTTTCAAGTAATTATAACATTGATTTGATGTAAAGGAAGTGACATGACATCGAGCTTAATGATCAGTGAAACCGTCTTTTAAGCGATTAATAATGATAATAATAATAATAATAATAATAATAATAATAATAATAATAATAATAATAACAACAATAAGGATAATAATAATACTTATGTGTAATGATCGATAACGCCTTGCATGTTGATATTTTAAAATATGTGACGTTCAAATATTATTTATGTTTTTAAAGTTTCTTTTCCCTTTTGAATTTTGCCTAATGAAGATGTACAATGTATGCAAATTTTTTTGTAGCATTTTATATCATATTTAATTGTTTTTCTTCTTTCTCTTCATCATCATAATAATAATAGTAATAGCAATAATAATAATAGTAATAATAATAATGATAATAATAATAATATCTAACATTCAGAGGAAATTATGAATCCCCACCGCCCATATATGCTCATCTTATCTGAACGCTCAGAGGTAGGCGAAGTACAGGCAAATAGATAAATACATATATATACATAATTGTCAGATCACATGTATGACTTGAACTAAGCAAAAGTGTTTAAACCGGTTTGTTGTGGGTAACAGTGATTAATGGGGTTTGGAAAAATGCCAAATTTAGGAAATTTACTCATCACGAATTTATCAAGGGAGGAAAACTTTCTATCAAAACATAATTTTCCCATCATTCTCTTATTCTTTTCATTTTTGGTTAATAAATAAACCCTGAACGTATATTCTTCAATTAGAAATGAAAAGAAAATAAGAGAATTGATAAATCTGTGATGGGCAGATTTCCCAATGGGCACTTTTCCGGGGTCTAATCTCTTGGTGGGCAGATTTCCTGATGGGCACTTTCCCGGGGTCTAATCTCTTGGTGGGCAGATTTCCCGATAGGCACTTTTCCGGGGTCTAATCTCTTGATGGGTAGATTTCCTGGTGGGCACTTTTCTGGGATCTAATCTCTTGATGGGCAGATTTTCTGGTGGGCACTTTTCTGGGATCTAATCTCTCGATGGGCAGATTTTCTGGTGGGCACTTTTCTGGGATCTAATCTCTTGATGGGCAGATTTCCTGGTGGGTTTTTTTCTGGGATCTAATCTCTTGATGGGCAGATTTCCTGGAGGGGCTCTTTTCTGGGATCTAATTTCTTGATGGGCAGATTTTTTGGTGGGCACTTTTCTGGGATCTAATCTCTTGATGGGCAGATTTTCTGGTGGGCACTTTTCTGGGATCTAATCTCTTGATGGGCAGATTTCCTGGTGGGCACTTTTCTGGGATCTAATCTCATGATGGGCAGATTTCCTGGTGGGCACTTTTCTGGGATCTAATCTCATGATGGGCAGATTTTCTGGTGGGCACTTTTCTGGGATCTAATCTCTTGATGGGCAGATTTTCTGGTGGGCTCTTTTCTTGGATCTAATCTCTTGATGGGCAGATTTCCTGGTGGGCACTTTTCTGGGATCTAATCTCTTGATGGGCAGATTTCCTGGTGGGCACTTTTCTGGGATCTAATCTCTTGATGGGCAGATTTCCTGGTGGGCACTTTTCTGGGATCTAATCTCTTGATGGGCAGATTTCCTTGTGGGCACTTTTCTGGGATCTAATCTCTTGATGGGCAGATTTTCTGGTGGGCACTTTTCTGGGATCTAATCTCTTGATGGGCAGATTTCCTGGTGGGCACTTTTCTGGGATCTAATCTCTTGATGGGCAGATTTCCTTGTGGGCACTTTTCTGGGATCTAATCTCTTGATGGGCAGATTTTCTGGTGGGCACTTTTCTGGGATCTAATCTCTTGATGGGCAGATTTCCTGGTGGGCACTTTTCTGGGATCTAATCTCTTGATCGGCAGATTTCCTGGTGGACACCTATTTGGTTACCGTGAATAATAACAGTAATAACAACAATAACAGTTACATGCATAACAAGTGTTTTTCTCAACATCCCGATGACCAATGTCTTTTGGCAGCATGTCGTGATGGGGTGATCAATTGAAAAAAATGGAATAATGGGTGATCAATGAATAGGTCACTTTTTTGCCTTTTACCAGGCACAAAAGTATGCAAATTTTCAAAAAACAATTCAGCATAAACCTACATTGAAAATTCAAGCCCCCACTAAAACATCATTTTGGAGCGGAATTCTTAAAAACCCCAAAAGAACATCTCCCTTACTCATTGAGGGGAGTGTGCGTGTGCAAAAATGAACGGCCAGGGCTAGGCGAAGTGCAGATACATAGAGACATAGATAATAAATGCATAGAAATGTCAGAACACACGAATAACATAAACTCAACAACAGTATCTTAACCAGTGCCATGGGTAGCTATTATTATTATTATTATTATTATCATTATTATTATTATTATTATTATTATAGTAATAATAATAATAATAATAATAATAATAATAATAAGAAGAAGAAGAAGAAGAAGAAGAAGCAGAAGAAGCAGAAGAAAGAAAAAAAAAAAAGAAAGAAAATGTGGGTCGAATGAATATGAAAATGAGGCAAAGCTTCAACATCAAGAAGAAGGACCTCCCTGGTGCCAGACACGTCTCGTCGATGAATTAGAAATTGTTGGTCGAAGTTGAATTGAATATGACAGAAAAGAGACGTCTGCCCATTTTTTTCTCTCTTATTTCGTGCTTATATCAGAGATAGAAATATATCTAAAGGTTGGATTCATCTCTTTTATTTTTTGTATTCCCACCCACATTTCAGAAGTCTTTGATGTGCCAAATACCGATCCTTTCAAGAGTGTTTTTCTTATTCGGTCAATGTTATTCGATCATTGACTTGAATGACTCTCAAACAGATTCAGAAGAGAAAAAGAATTAAAAGAAATGTTCTCGTGCGAGCTATTTCTCCTTATCTATAACACTATTATCATCATTATCAGTAATCAAACACTATCAGCATTATCATTATAATCATCATCATTAATTATGAATAATAATAATAATAATAATAATAATAATAATAATAATAATAATAATAATAATAGTAATAATAATAATAATTTTGTATAATTTTCCTCTTTCTTATAACTCTTCTTTTTTGACTGCGACCGAAGTCGACAGTTCTAAGATCTGGGGAAAATGTCATGTAAAGATCAGATTTGAATCAGTTAACGGCGTTTGTAAGGAATTGACTGACCCGGAGAGATGAGCAGATATCCTGATGGGCACCTATCTGGTTACTGTGATTAATAACAGCAATAACAACAATAACAGTTACAAGTATAACAGATGAGATACGTGAAAAGGTGGGCTTTTTTTACATTCAACCTCCCAGTGATCAGTGTCTTTAGGCAGCACGTCGTGTTGGGTTGAAAATCGGGAAGGTGTCATGTTTAGATCAGATTTGAATAGGTTAACGGCGTTTGTAAGGAATTAAGTGACCCGAAGAGAAAGTGATTAGAGAGAGATAGACAGCGTTCGTAACAAAGAAATAAAGCTCTTAGTAAGAGGGTGGATAATAAAAGAGAGAGAAAGATAGAGAGAGAGAAATTTTTTCTCTTACGTCACATTACGTCGTATTATTCCTTTTTTTCAAACATCAATTCTCGAGATAAAAAAAATAGAATACTAAAAAACAAAAGAAGAAAAGGAAACAGACTGAACAGTGTTTATAACTAATCTATACATTCTCTCAACGTATGTATTTATAACTTTTTCCTTTAATAATAATGATGATGACGTGTCTGTGCCTGCAGATCACAGTAAATCCGAAGGAGAGTGAAAAAAATAGGGGAATACCAGGATCAGGCAAGGGAACTGGAGAAGGCATGAAACATGAAAGTCAGGGTGGTACCAGTAATAGTAGGTGCACTTGGAACCATACCAGTGACACTGAAAACGAAATTGTAGGAACGGGGGATAAGAAAAAAAGATTGAGACTATGCAGACGTAAGTACTACTGGGGTCTGCACGAACTCTGAGGAGAGGTCTGGGAATATACGACCTATGACCTCCAGTAATCAGCGATGGCCAAACACCAGGATAAAAAGACATGGTTGAAACGGTACAAACCACTACGCTGCTGCGATATGTGAGGACGATATTAGAGGGGAGCTGGGGACCTGTAGTGACTTACTATTACTTAGCCTTCAGCGATAACCACCAAACAACTGGTGTTAAAACTGCAAACCACAGCACTACTGCGGACTGTGAGAGTGTTGAGAGGAAGACTGAGGTCTTGAGGAGACTTGCTGCCACTCAGTCTCCAGCGACGACCACCAGGCAAATGGTGTGAAAATGCAAATGATAATGGGATATTGAAGAGTTCTGATGTATTTTGGAAACTGACAGTCAGTTGATCTCAAACAAATGTTGATTAACGGTATACTAGGTTGAGTCGTAAGAGATTGTAATGACGCAAGGGAGAGAGTGCCCGCTATTTCTAAAACAGCTCGCTACGAAACAAATTTTCGCCTTTTTTGTATTTTTATTGCAATGGCAAAAAAGTGGCGTAAAGCGGGGGTGGATACTTGATATGATTTTGTTAGGTTGAAATGAACTAAGGAAATGAATCTGAATCTTGATTGGTCAACCTTATGAATATCCTGGTGTGAAGGCTTGAATCCAAACTACTATGTTGAACGACCATTAGTCATTTTGAAGGAAACTTGTCATTGTAAAATTTTATAGCATTTGGGAAAGAAAAGTGAGAGCGATTCTGCGTAAGTCTCTTTTTTTTTTCTTACAATTGAAAATCCCTGCCGATACTACCAACTTATGATTATCCCTTCGAATAAGAACTGTAATATTTAAAGTTCTTTTCTTGAGATGAAATAGTAAACATCTCTCACACAATTATGATTACATTTTTATTCTACTATTTTGATTAGATTTTTTCAGATTAATAGGTACAACCTATCAATCCGGCATTTGTGGTCCAATAACTCCCATCGTCCGGCATATTTTAAAATCTGCTGTTATTAGTTCGTGAATCTTTCACGAGGACGGCGCTGTTAGCAGTACTAAGTCGACGAACTTAGTTAACCATGCAGCCGAATGTCTTAGTGATGCCATCAAATAGAACAAGATGTGTAGAAGATAGTACTAAGTCTAATAAGCGTAGGCATAAAACATCATCTATGGGGGTCGGGTCGTCTACTTTGTATGATCTAAAGAAACAAAAGGAGAAAACTTTCAATTTTTTCGTCGAAAAAAATGGTATAAAGGTAAATAAGTCCTCTAATTGCCGAATTAAAGAGGTTCATGAATTTTTGAGTCTCATCGAGAGTTTATTCTTTATTTTCGATGATCGCTGCTTACTTGCAGTCATGGAACCAAGTTTGAATTTAGTTTGAGATGAAATGAAAACAAACAACTAAGTAATCAAGATGAAGGAAAATAGTAACCAAAAATTAAAGATAATCTTTAACACGGGTTCTCCATCAAGCTCCTGGTTTCAAATTGGAAAGAAATGTACCCTCAACTCAAGCAGTCAGTTGTATATATCTATGTTGGATACCAGCGTCTCATGTTTTAAATACTTACACATATCCCATCAGTGTTAGAGTTTGGTACTCGAGCCAAGATAAAAGCCAAGATTTCGAAAGCTGTTTTCTACGTAAGGTCTCACCACTTTGAAGATTAGCTCAACACCATGTTCCGTGGTCCGACAATTTTGCAACACAAGCCTAGCAGACTATAAGTTATCTCTACCAACGTAGTTGGAAGAGGTACAATTTGTATTTAACTGAAAATTTTTGTCAGTCTCTCTGTCCGTTTATCCGCTCATTAACCCAGAAAGTTTTCAATGAATCTCAATGACACCTTGCAGAAGCGTGGGTCATAGATTAAAGAAGAATTAATTCAATTTTAGGGTGAATATAGGAATTTTCACAGTAACATCCCCTGCAGCATTAGCGCTAGTTTACTTTTGGACCCGTAAGTTAAAAAAGGAAGGCAATCATCGATAAATATCAAAAAGTTTTGTGAGAGATGTGGGTGTTGAGGACATTCAAAATCATCTTTAACAACTTGATGAAGTAGTTGTTATTGTTGAAATCAATAAATCACTTTGTGTGCGACGTAAACATACTGTTGGTAGCAATATACCTGAGAAGTGGATTTAAACCTTTGTCAATAACTAGGAAATGTAATTAACAAGGAACAACTATTTGGTCGGGAATGTGGGCAGCCTACAACCACTTGAACAACTAGGATTATGTCTATGGTACAATTAACCACCTACTACCCTTTGTGGATCCAAACATGGGTCACTCCTAATCGAGTGGAAGCGATGTGGCAACATAGTAAGACCAAGTTTAAGACTATGGATGGGCGTACGAACAGAAACATGGTAGAAGATTACCTTGTTGAATAGTTGGGGAACCAAAGATTCGGCGATTCCATATTTTATTTTTTAGGCATCAGGTTGCATCTGAATTATATGGAGAGTTGAGTGATTGATTTTCAGTTTTAACAAAATGTCTTTGATTGTTTGTGAATGTTTTTAATTGAAAGAGATATGATAAATAGCAATTTTTTCAAAAGAAAATCCTAGTCAGTATCATTGATTACCTCCCTTTGTTATTTATAGATGATTATATCACTTTTTGATTCGGGGTGTCGAAGTAAATCAGCGCCTATCATGGCTATACATAAACTGATTTACTGCCAGTTTTTGTGACAGAAGCGTTGGTGGAGGTATGAACTCTCTGGGTGCTTTGTCAGTTACCGTAATCAGTTCGATCCTCATTGGAATTTCCACACATGTGGCCTTATGCCAGTCTAAGCGCAGCTTAGTATATGCTGATACTAGCATATTATAAATTATAATATATCCCTTTGCGACTTGAATAACGTTTTCCGGCTGTTATGTTATTCGAAGCACAAATGTTGTTTCTTATCTTGTCAGTTGTAATAAATGAGACAAATCCGCGAGATTTGTTCTCTGTATATCCCTGTTCCACATCTTGACGGTCAAAGTCTGTTAACTATACCATGAACGATTCTCACGCCTAAGAAATGTTCTTCTTTTAATTACAACTTTAGGATGAGCGTGCGAAATTTACAACTTGGATGATTGTCAAACTCTCACTCACCCACCGTCCGATCCTCAACAACACATCTAGCCAATGATGGGCGTTGCTAAGTTCGGGTCCCAGTAGCACTGAAGACCCTGTCAGTGCGATTGTATCGGGGTGTTCTCTCTCTCTCTCTCTCTCTCTCTCTCTCTCTCTCTCTCTCTCCAGATAACGGTGACGTGTCGAACGCTCCGCCAGGATACCGACGCGTCAATCGACGGTCAGAATGACGCGGTTGAACAGCTGAAGTTTCAGATGACGTGAGGTTAGACTCAAAGACCGAGGCATCCTCTGCTCGGAGTGACCCTGATCGGAATTCGGAACAAACACTTGGGAATGCCAAAACAGAATTACAAGGAAGAGGTCTTCCGGTATAAAGGCCTTCTTGCACAGTAACAAACACCACTACGACCGGAAGTCAAAAAGGTTTCTTACCGCTTTACTAGAGAAAAGAAGGAAAAAGAACAGATTTAACTCAAAACCTGCAATGTTGAACGTACAATGTCTGACACAGCATTTGGCCTCATAAGTCAACATTTGTTCCTGTGATAGCAATATTTTATTCCCAATTGAAGTTAACACCCGTTGAAATGTCCAAAACGAAAGTAAATGATGATTGCATCAAAAATAAAATAGAAAATATCGTCCGAAATGCGATACAACTCCATGAGAAATAAGAAGTAATGAATATATATATGAAGTGTACACATTAATTATGAATACTGAATAGTTGGCTTTCCTGTATTTTTGTCTCAAGAATTGATTTAAAAAAGGAATAATATAACGTGGTATGATGTATAAAAGAAAGAAAACAATTCTTTCTTCACCCACCGACTCTATCCTAACTTCCTTTTATAGAAAAGACTATATAGAAGACCCCCCCCCCTTCCGGTTAACGACTGGGATCCTCTTTAGGTTACTAAATGAAACGGTCGTTAAATCCAAACTTCATTCCAATTTTTCTTTTTCAATTCGAACTGTCGAACAACTGTAGCCACCAAACGTGGTTAAGGGCTCTATCCCCTTTTATATGAACACGTCTTTGTATGTTGGAACGCTCCTGATCATACCATTTTGTCTACAGACTTGAAAAATTTCCCATCAGTACTCCACTAGACTTCTTTAAAAAAAATTTTTTCTCAAATTTTTGGAAAAAAAAGCTTTTGAGGTCTTATTCTGACTGGTTTATTTATAACATAATAACATGTTTCAAAATGTTTTTATGCTCTATTTTCGATTTTTTCGTTGGAAAACACCAATGATGTCATAAACAGAATATATTCTGACCATATTTATTATTCGTCAATGAAGGAATAGGTCGTTAACTAGGGGATATATACACACACACATATATAAATAGTTAAAAGCGTCGGACAAATTTTATCACATATATATATATATATATATATATATATATATATATATATATATAGGAGAACGTAATGCATTTAGTAATAAATATCTACCTATGTTTGAGTAGTTTCTCCACATTCTCTTACTTACTTTAATACTTGATAGTTCCCTATTTCAAAGCTGTTAATAGTGTAAATCAATGTTTATGTCTCATCAATTTCAGTTGAATTTCCATAAAAAGTGACGGAACTCGTTTAAGCATAAGAATCCATTGTTTTAAATGGTTGGCAACAGAAATCTTTTGAGCAAAAAGTCACACAGTTCATTACATTGATTGATAATTCGAGCTTACTAAACAACTATATGTTTCGGCCCAGAGTTCAAAATAGTCTCTTCATGGAGACGAGTCACTTGGTCCATTCACTAGTTCTAGGTCCGTACTAGTTCATGCATAGTCAAAGTACCAGTATGCTGACGCATGCAACAAAAACCGGGACTTCGTCACCAGCTATCATATTCCAGTGGGGTTTGTCTCTCAAGAGACGTGCCGCTTTACCATAAATTTACCTTACAAGAAAGTGAACATCAATAATTCAGAAAGTCGATTCAAGACGAAAAGAACGCACTAAAGGGCGTGTACTGTTGGGTAACAAGATTGCCCGAGCGTTTCCTTACTCACAATTTATTTGCTCAGCATCGTTGCATTTCAATAATGCAAAGTTTATGGTAGACATTAGTGATGATATAATGAATACAAGGGTGTAATAAAGCGATCCTCAAAAGGGAAGCACTTCCTCAGGGGTGGGGGTTAGCCAAGGAGGATTGGTGAGGGAGGTCCAGTCAGGGGAGGTACGTATAATGGTGAAAAAATTACTAGATGACAATTCAAAATAGGGGAGGAATTCAGGATTACAAGGAGAGAAGGAGAATTGGGGCCCTGGGAATCTCTGGTATAATATATCAAGCTATCTATCTCATGGTATAAAAAGTCAAAAAGAATAAGATCTACATTATATTTCGATGAGATTAAATATTTCTCATTCGGTAATATAATTTTCATTAAAACATAATTTTCATTGAAATAGATATTATCTTAAAACAGACTTACTCGTGCGCACACGCATATCCACCTACATACGTAAGCACATACACACACACACACACATACAAGCACACAAGCACACATACACACACATATTCGAAGGTTTCAATCCAGCCTCGTGGTACTGGATGGGATAATGGAAAGTCTATAGCCACACTGAAGAGTTGTAATACAACGAAACAGCTGTTTGTGGATGACACAATAATATATATATATATATATATATATATATATATATATATATATATATATATAACCAATGAATATATGTATTATCAATGAATGGCTTGGCTTCACAAATGAAGATTTTTGAGAGGTATTTCCATGGCATTCGGGCCTGTGTGCAAATTACCGCTTCAGGCTAAGCAATGGAAATTTATGGTGAGGCCAATTTGCCCAGGGCCAACCCCACCATTTAAACCAAGGGTTAGCATCCTATGGTCCATCGGATGGTATCGATAGGAGCATGATTCCAAAATCGTAGGTTTGACAGGAGTATCCTTCAGGCAGATGCAAGCTAGATAGGGGGAGGTGTCTGCTGCCCTTTTGCAGGGGTATTTAACAGTAAGGTGTGTTTGGACCGCAGGACATAAACAGTCCGCAGTTGGCAGGTCCAATGAGTATGCATGCTAAATTAGGTTGAATTAAGTCCATCTTCAGGGAGTTCCTACAGCGTAAGAGACAGACGTTGTGTTTATGTACTCATACTACCACAGAACCCTTCGAAAACAACTGGCAACATTTTTACTGTGTTATAGTAACGAACCAACAAGTATACATTATTTACTTCTTCGGGTAAACATAGGAACTAAATGTTACAATCAGTAACAAGAAGATAAAATACGCAACTGATTTTTTTTAGCTACAAAACCTGCAAGACATAATTTGCTTGTTGAAGTGATCTACGATTTCCGGTGACATATTGTTCTTTTTTCTTTTTTTTTAATTAGGCCGTCAGTCTAGCGACTTGAACTGCTTCCATATCCGCTCCCTCCTACACAAGTTTGACTGACTGACAGCAGTTGATGCTTGAAATGTATTCAGTCTCTGTTGTAGTAATTCATTTGTATGTCACCAGTCTGGTGAGAACACTGTCAGCTGATCAATCGCAGTAGTGTCTCTGAATTAAACATCTCAATTTGTAATAATGCGACAGACATCTGCACAAAAGAGTGACAATATTATTTATAGAGTAAGGTTATATACTCATCTTTTCTCTCTCTCTCTCTCTCTTTCTCTCTACGTATATATATATATATATATAAATATATACATTATTTTATTTTCGTTCATTTAAGTATTTTTGTCTTCGTATAAAAGCCAGTTCCGTTTACAATACCTACAAAAAGACACTGAAAGATCTATTTTTTATACTGAAATGGCCTAGCGTACAATACATTCTTACAAACCACCCACAGTTGGCTTCAAAACCGAAATATGTAAATAGTTTTAATTTTAAAGTCTCTCGTTTTACTTACATAACATTGAAGTATCTTGGTCCTGTCAGTCACGTCATGAGAATGTTTGTGTCTCAGCACGTGATTATATTATTGTGTAATTAGGTGGTAAATAAAATTTGATAGCTCCTTCGTGAGGCCTTTTATTTTGAACAAGAGTAAATATATTTGTGAAATGTGAGGGTAATGTTTATTTTATTCATTTTTTTTTTTGTATCCGATCCATATACCCTGTCTTTTGTTCTGCCAACTTGAAAAAGTGTTATATCTCCTCCGACGCATTTGTAGCCATTGTTCTTAATCTCCTAAAATTCCTTATCTAGGGTCATGTTATGTTGTCTGTTACGGTACTGCAGATTTAAAGAAGGGAAAAAAAAGATGGCGTCAGATTTTGAAAAAAAAAAGAAGGCTTTATTGAATGGGTTATGCGACTATAAGATTAAAGGGGCGACAAAAGACGAAAGACCAAGAACAAATAGAAATAATCAAAAACAAAAGCAAACATAGAAATAATATAAAGCAAATAGGAGAACAAACAAATATTTAACTGATAAAAAACACACCTTTAAACTGGAGTGGTCTCTTTAGATAATCAGTTAAGCAAAAAAAAAAAAAAAATTGATTGATACCTTGGCACTTAGTAATGATAGTACCTCACATTGTACCAATTGGTGGAATAGCTGCGACAGGGCCACCGAGAGGTGAGCAGCCGGTGCTCAGGACCTGGGAATTTTTTAGGTAGATCTGAATGTAAAAAATTCTCAGTCGATACGGCATGGCCATAAAAAAAAATTATCTAGACTTCATCGTTTACCGGCGTTAAAGTTAAAACGGGGTGGCTAAAGGATTAGGGTGTTCAAACGGTGTGAGTAGGACCAGGGTCCAAAAACAGCCTCACACCACCTAATGAAATTACTCTTTGGGGCCCAGACCGGGACTGGAGGTTCTTTTAGTAAGGTTCTCTCGTAAATAAAGCGAGAGAATATCATTAAAAAGGAGAGCAGTGGAAAAATAAGAACGATGGTAACAACAACAACACAAATAGTGAAAATGAGTAAGTGTGAGAGTAGTTATAATGATAACAAAAGCAACAATAATGACAGAAAGGAAATTGAATACATATATATAGAGAGAAGTACATCTCTTAGAAAAGCGTACTAACTTTCAACTCAAAGGAAAAGCACTCGTTTGACCTCTTATCAATACATACCGACAAACTACTCCAGTAAAATAACTTGTACAATTGGGAAACCGCCAGGTAATATGAGAGGCATTCCAGGTGCCAGCGAAGAGCCGGCTCGAGGCGTAAGCGAACTAAGTGGCTGCTCAAGGCTTCACGACCAGCAGAGGGCCCTAAGAGCTATGACGGGTGCTCCAAGAAGCGTTGGGGGCTCCCCAAGAGTCGGTTGGGGGATCGAATTCTTCTTAGGGCCCCGTAAAGGCCTTGGTTGGCCTTATGCCAGCGTTCCAGTTAGGAAGAAGACTGGCTTTCGATGTTCAAGGCAGGCATCACTGAGCTATACGATCTTCCTTATTCTTTAGCTGCTACCAGATTTGGTTTTGGTAATAATTTGTCACGAGTTGGATTAACTTTTTTGAGATTGGCTAATTAAGGTGCCTGATATCTGAAATTTTGAAAGGTATTAAAGAGAGAAAAAAAATTGGTAATCCTTGTAATGGTTAGGAAAACGATAAAGGTTTGTTTCTGATTCGTGAACTAAATATCAAAGGGAAGTAATAAATAACGCTGACTTACGCAGCTGCAGCAACTGCTAATAACGTATTACGGAATAAACAAATGCAGGAAATTTGAACCTTTAAAACTGAACTCATTAGATCTAATTATAAAGGATATAATTTTAGTTCAGGGTTACTTTTGGCTTAGGGTTAGTTTTATGGTTAGGGTTAGTATTGGGTTAGGGTTGAAAGTAAAAGGGGTTTACAAAATATAAGATGGTGTGACAAACTAGATGAGTCCAGAAAGTACTGGCTCCGTGACACTCATGATAGAGAGGTGTGGTGGATCTTGAGAAAGGTCTATGCCCACCCACGAACGCTGAAAGGCTGATGATGCTAATGATTATACACACATTCCAGTAGTCATGGAAACCTCAGGGAAGAGCAATAAGCAAACAAGGGCACGGGCGTCCATAATGGGGTGCACCGGGGGCATTCTCATCCCTTGGAAAAGCACTACACCTCATTTAATCTACTCATTTACAATAATCAAGTAATAGTAAGTTTTACATTATGGCTTGGTGGTAATGTTTGTTGACAGTGATATGTATGATACGTACTGCGTAAGCACTATATGAATTTATATCAACATATGATCACTTACTTCTTGTACTATTTTTATATGCCTTCTCCTTATACAAAGCAACAGAATTGAAATTCTAAAATTATTTCCCAATTTCGAAACTTCGAAATTTCCTTATTCCTTTGGGTTATTATGAAAGAAAAAAGTTTTCTTATCTTCCGTTCACGCTCTCTCAGAAAATGCATTGATTTGGGTCCTACAAACCCATGGGGAAACATTGAACTGATCACCTTTATAATAGCTCAATCAGAAGAAAGGTGTGAGCCTCCGTTAAAAATATCCTTTTGAATTTCCTTTGAAAAGTGGTAGAGGATGCCCCTGTGCAAGCACGATTGGCTTTCAACTCTGACAAAATGTATCTTACCGTGGATATTAATCAATCTGTGTAATGAACAGTGTTTGTTTCTCTGTCCGTAACAATGGACTCTTTCACTTAGATGCGACGATTTTATAGTATATCCTACCCATCATTTGAAACCACGGACTCTTCCTCTGACAAGTTTAGTCACTTTTAGTAAAACCTCCCATGAAGTAAACATTTATTCTCATTACTAACAAACAGCTTTGCAGTAGTGAACCATCAAGTCCTGAAATGGGTAAGAGAATGCGAAGAAACCGCTTGAACACCACAGAAACACGTATGAGAGAGTATGTGTGTCGTGCAGCTTGGGGGGCTCGCCCCTATACGTTCCACCTCATTAGGCCATATCGTACAAAACCTTGGTTTAATTTAAAAGCTGATGTCGGCACTTCCCCGTTAAAAATCCATTATGCAGGCCTGAGGGATATCCAGCGAATTACAGGCCCCTTCGACCAAGGTCCCGATTCGTGGTAAACCTTTTCCCCCAAATCCTCCGTCTTGAAGCCAAGCCAGTCATTCATTCATATCTATTTTCTGTTCTAAAAAAAAAGAAATCTCATAGATTTTCAAATATATTTGTGAATCTTTTTCTCAAGTAAGAACAAGCGATGCTATAAATAAAGCCAGGCAGTTGGCAACGAGTTGGGAAATAGAATTAGCGACTCCATTTAGAGTTTTGGTTTTGGGTGATTCAAATATAACTTCCTTTGAACTTGAACACCAACAGTAAGCACGGAGATCGTAAATAGAAACGAAATAAAACAGAGCCGGTTAGTCACTCAATGGAAACAGTCACTTAACACACGACTGCCATGTTTGGGGTGATCAATAAAAATGGAAAAAAAAGGGCTGATCAATGAATGAAGTTGTTTCTCCGGCTTTTTCTCGGGTAGTGATTACTGAAAGAAATCTGCCCCCCCCCAATCTAGAATGAATATTGTAAAACTAAAAGGAATATTCACTGGCGACTGATGTGAAAAATCCATTAAACAAGTTTTTTTTGTTATCTCTAACACTCGTGATATCCATATATACAGTTTCACAATTATATAAAAAAAGTTCGTCGTTTCTAGCAACTTTAACGCCAAGAGCCTAACCCACTACTAACCCTAAAACTAACCATAAACCCTAACCCTAAATGATATCATCTATGATTAACTTTAATAAGTTACTGTTTTAAATGTTCAAGTTTTTTTAATTCGTACATTCATGATACGTTGGTAGCGGTACCAGCGGCTGCGTAAGTCAGCTTATTTATTACCTCCCTTTGATATTCGTTTACGAACCAGAAACCATCAAACACCACCTACTGTTACCGATGGGAAATATATAAGTACCCCAGCCGGTGAACTGTCCCCTCCCCAGATAGAATCATAAATATATTATTCCCATATTATTATATCATCAAATTCCAAGAGCTGACTTTATTATCGAGAATAGAGAGAGAGAGAGAGAGAGAGAGAGAGAGAGAGAGAGAGGGGGGGAGAGAGAGAGAGAAAAGGGGATATATATATATATATATATATATATATATATATAGATATATATATATATAAAAGGTGTCATTCCATGTCAACTCGCATTCGCGAGTTCTCGGTATTTTATTGTAAACTTAGAATTCCTGTCATTAAAAATATCATTTTTATAAAATTATTCATCGATCTATCTATCTATCTATCTATCTATCTATCTATCTATATATATATATATATATATATATATATATATATATATATATATATATATATATGTGTGTGTGTATGTGTGTGTGTGTGTATTACATTACTACTAAGGATGTCATTAAAACAGTTGATATTACAATAGAACCATTAAACAATGTAAAACATAAATTCTTTGATTATGCAGTAGATATTCGTGTGTGATTTATTTATAATTACATATAAATTACAATTTTCGCAAGTATTCCGTGGCCGATTGGTTTTGGGTCTTCTGCTAGTCATGAGTAGATTTAGGGCTCGAATCTAACTGGTAGCAAAACATGTTTTTTGCTTGCTTTCGAGGTCAGTGCTAGATTAACCATTAGGCAGAGTAGGTGTTTCCTCTCTTTCTTGCTTTAGACACTAATGTCAGGTTAACCATTAAGCTGAGTATACTTTTTCTTTCTTTTGTCAAACTCTTACTATTGAATTTTGACTTTATTTTCGTATGCTTCAATGACGGATGATAATGACCAGGAGAAAAAATGAGTGACGTCACGCACGAATGACAATGACAGAGTGATGTATGCAAAAACTGATGACGAACTCACTCCCACTTCTAAAGCCCTACCCAGGCTGACTTGTTCTGCTTAAGTTAGCAAATACCATTCACAGGAATTATTGATAAAGGAGTTGAAATGAGACTCGTAGTTTTTGAATTATATTGTATGGAGAAATGAATTCTGTTTTGTTTACTTTTTTAGGTCTCAATGAAGCAAGAGAGTTTGCCCAGAGCACAGCCAAGCTTGTTCAGTTTAATGTTCGTTTTAAAAGGTTTTTTATTCTCTTTTCTGAGCAGATGTATTGTTGTTGATAGATGTATTAGAAATGAACAACAAAAACTGTCATTAAAACTGTCAAAATAGATTTCTTCAGTTTAAAGGTGGTCCGGTTGGCTGGCTAGCTGGCTATGTATCACACCTACAGGTCGCACCAATGGAGCTAGAAGGCAAAAATTTTCAGCATTTACTCTCTATAATCTTTGGAAAGAATATTTTATTTTCATTTCAAATCTCCCCTAAATAGGTTTTAGTTGGGGGAGGTCAATTTGCAATATAATTTCATGCTAAATTGATCCTGTATTCTATATCCAGCAGCATTAACGTTTGTTTGGGGGGGGGTGTGTGAAAATTCCACCTTTTTCCGATAATCGCTACCCAACAAAAGACTACAGAAGTAACTTATGCATTGCCCCCCCCCCCCAGCTTTTCAAATCAATGATTGAGCACCTCTAACACAGCATGCTGCAATTGGAAAGTGTTTGACACAAAGACACCTACATGAGTACATATGTGTGTATATGGATACACATTCCATTTGAAACAAGTGGATTGTTGTTTTTTCCCTTTATAATTGTGGTAGGTACTGTTATAATCGGTTTTGTTTGAGTTATCATTTTTGTTGTTCTCGTTCTTGCTTCGTTGTTGTAGATATTATTATTATTATTATTATTATTATTATTATTATTATTATCATCATCATCATCATCATCATCATCATCATCATCATCATCATCATCATCATCATCATCATCATCATCATCATTATTATTATTATTATTATTATTATTATTATTATTATTATTTGGAATCTCACACCGGTTGCCCGGTGGTAACCGCTGGAGTTTGAGTGACAGCAAGTCTCCTCAAGTCTCCAGCCCTCCTCCCCCAGTACTCATAGGTCGCAGTAATTCTACGATTCACAGTTTCACACCGGTTGCCCAGTGGTTATCGCTGAAGGCTGAGTGACAATAAGTCTCCTCAGGTCTTCAGCTAACGTCTCCTCTCTCTTTCGCATATCATGACAGAGCTACAATTCGTTGCAGTCCTTATATCTCTAGCATCTTCCTCAGTATCCGTGCAGTTCCCAGTAGTGCTGTGGTCTGTACAGTCTCTATCCTCCCCCTAATCCCGATCTCCTCCAGTCTCTCCCTCAGCGTTTTGGGGACAGTTCCTAGTGCGCCCACTATGACCGGTACTACCCTGGTTTTCATGTTCCACATTTTTATTATTATTATTATTTGGAATCTCACACCAGTTGCCTGGTGGTAACCGCTGGAGTTTGAGTGACAGCAAGTCTCCTCAAGTCTCCAGCCCTCCTCTCCTAGTACTCATAGATCGCAGTAATTCTACGATTTACAGTTTCACACCGGTTGCCCAGTGGTTATCGCTGAAGGCTGAGTGACAATAAATCTCCTCAGGTCTTCAGCTAACGTCTCCTCTCTCTTTCGCATATCATGACAGAGCTACAATTCGTTGCAGTACTTATATCTCCAGCACCTTCCTCAGTATCCGTGCAGTTCCCAGTAGTGCTGTGGTCTGTACGGTCTCTATCCTTCCCTTAATCCTGATCTCCTCCAGTCTCACCCTCAGCGTTTTGGGGACAGTTCCTAGTGCGCCCACTATGACCGGTACTACCCTGGCTTTCATGTTCCACATCTTCCTTAACTCCCTTGCTAGGTCCTGGTATTTTTCCCTTTTTTCACTCTCCTTCTTTTTTACTCTATGGTCTGCAAGTACAGCCACGTTTACTATTTGGCAGGTCTTTTTTTTTTGTCTACAATTACCAAGTCCGGTCTTCTTGCCTGGATGAGGTGGTCAGTTTGGATGTCTAAGTCCCAGAGTAGTTTGTGGTTGTCATTCTCCAAAACTGCCTCTGGTTTGTGCTGATACCACTTTTCCACATGGTTGAATCCCATTTGTTTGCTTAGTTCCCAGTGTATCATCGTTGCTACTCTATCGTATCTACGCTTATACTCCTTCTGGACGAGTTGACGATATTCACTAGTTATGTGGTTTACTGTCTCATCTCTTTCACCGCACATGCAGCATTTACTGTTTGTCTGTGTTCTGTCGATTTTTGTTTTATATGTAGTTTGTCCTGATGCTTTTGTTTTGAGCTGCCATAATGAGCGAATCCGTTTCTCTCTTCAGGTTTCCTTTTTGTAACCACGTCCATGATTTCTCATCTGTCTTTTAAACTCGCCATACGATTTTTTCCCTTCCCATCTTTCTTTTCTTGTTTGCTGTGCTGTTCCATCGTTTTCTACTTTATTGTTTGTTGCGCTATCTCTCGCACTCTTTATGATTTCTTTGCTATTATTATTATTATTATTTGGAATCTCACACCAGTTGCCTGGTGGTAACTGCTGGAGTTTGAGTGACAGCAAGTCTCCTCAAGTCTCCAGCCCTCCTCTCCTAGTACTCATAGGTCGCAGTAATTCTGCGATTTACAGTTTCACACCGGTTGCCCAGTGGTTATCGCTGAAGGCTGAGTGACAATAAATCTCCTCAGGTCTTCAGCTAACGTCTCCTCTCTCTTTCGCATATCATGACAGAGCTACAATTCGTTGCAGTCCTTATATCTCCAGCACCTTCCTCAGTATCCGTGCAGTTCCAAGTAGCGCTGAGGTCTGTACGGTCTCTATCCTCCCCCTAATCCCGATCTCCTCCAGTCTCTCCCTCAGCGTTTGGGGGACAGTTCCTAGTGCGCCCACTATGACCGGTACTACCCTGGTTTTCATGTTCCACATTTTCCTTAACTCCCTTGCTAGGTCCTGGTATTTTTCCCTTTTTTCACCCTCCTTCTTTTTTACTCTATGGTCTGCAGGCACAGCAACGTCTACTATTTGGCAGGCCTTCCTTTTTTTGTCTACTATTACTAAGTCCGGCCTTCTTGCCTGGATGAGGTGGTCAGTTTGGATGTCAAAGTCCCACAGTAGTTTGTGGTTGTCATTCTCCAAAACTGCCTCTGGCTTGTGCTGATACCACTTTTCCCCATGGTTGAATCCCATTTGTTTACTTAGTTCCCAGTGTATCATCGTTGCTACTCTATCGTGTCTGTGCTTATACTCCTTCTGGGCGAGCTGACTACATTCACTAGTTATGTGGTTTACTGTCTCATCTCTTTCACCGCACATGCGGCATTTGCTGTTTGTCTGAGTTCTGTCGATTTTTGCTTTTATGTAGTTTGTCCTTATGCTTTTGTTTTGGGCTGCCATGATGAGCGATTCTGTTTCTCTCTTAAGGTTCCCCTTTCGTAACCACGTCCATGATTTCTCGTCTGCTATATCTTTTATCTGTCTTTTAAACTCGCCGTACAATTTTTTCCCTTCCCACTTTTCTTTTCTAGTTTGCTGTACTGTTCCATTGTTTTCTACTTTATTGTTTGTTGCACTATCCCTCGCGCTCTTTATGATTTCTTCACTATTTGTTTGCACATATCTATCTAGGACTACTTTAGCTCTCTGGACACAATCTTCTATGCTGATGAGCCCCCTACCACCTTCTTTTCTCTTAACGTATAGCCTATCTGTATCATCCCTAGGGTGTAATGCTTTATGCATCGTCATAAGTTTCCTTGTTCGCCTATCCATTGATTGGAGCTCTTCCTTTGTCCATCCTAGGAATGGTCCTGTATACCTAACTACTGACACAGCCCAGGTGTTCATTCCTTTTATTAGATTTCTGCTATTTAATTTGGTTTCTAATATTTTCCTTATCCTTCTGAGGTATTCTCTCTTAATTTTCTCCTTCATCTCTTCCCGTTTTATCGTGTCACATTCAAGGACACCTAGGTACTTGTATCGGTCTTGTGCAGTCAATGCCCTAATCTTGTTGTTGTCCGGAAGTTCAATTCCCTCAGTCATTGAAAGCCTTCCTTTATGCATCACCATGATTGCGCATTTTTCTATCCCAAACTCCATTCCTATGTCCTCACTATATTCCCTTACTTCGTTGAACAGAGTCTCAAGCTCTCCCCTGTTTTTTGCAAACAATTTAATATCGTCCATGTACATTAAGTGGTTGACCTTTCCTTTTGTTTTAGAGAAGTGGTATCCTTTGCTATTTTTCAGGATTCTGTTAAGCGGTATCATTGTTAGAACAAATAATAGTGGGGACAACGAGTCTCCTTGGAAGATTCCCCTTTTTATCCCTACCTCGGCTAGTTTGTCCCCTGCGGCTGTCAAATCTACTTTCCAGTCTTTCATTGAATTACCAATGAATTTAACCACCGGTTCATTTATTATTATTATTATTATTATTATTATTATTATTATTATCATGTTGCTGTTGTTGTTGTTGGTGGTGGTGGTGGTAGTGGTTTCGATTTCAGCTTATGTAAGTCACCAGCTGGGTCTCAACCAGAGACCAAAGGATGGCAATCTTGTGAGTTATGACAGTCCGAGTTTTAGCCAAAGAAAAAAAGAGGGGCAGGGCTTTTACAGATACAGACGATACAGCACTTTCATAAACATACTTCTGTGTACACGTAAAGTGATGTATACTCGGTGCAGTACATACCTTCACATAGACATAAAAACTTCTGATAATGTTGCTGTAGAGGTATGACCCATTTCCTATATTTCATATTATTATTATTATTATTATTATTATTATTATTATTATTATTATTATTATTATTATCATCATTATCCTCATTATTACTATTATTAATATGATTATTATCTTCATTGCAAGAATTCTTGAAACTAGTGAGTATGCGTATGACCTTCACCTTCGTGTTCCATAGTTTTTTTAGAGGCATGAGAACCTTTTCCCAGTGCACCATCGATAGTGTGTATGACCTCCACCTTCATGTTCTGTAGTTGTTTGTGAGAGGCAATAAAACCATTACCAGTGCTGCATTGATTATGGCTATAGTCAATATTTATCTTCAACAAAGTTCACAGTTTCTTCATAAGAGGCTTTAGAAGCATTCCCAGTTTCCCATTGATCATGTGTCTGACCTTCACCTTCATCTTTTTAATACCCTATTGATTACACATATGACCTTCACCTTCGTGTTCCACAGTTGTGTATAGGAGACACTGGAACCATCCCCAATAAATCATTAATCATCAAGTTCCACATTTTTCAGTTCTCTTGATATTTCACCACCATTTCCTTTCTCTTACTCATTTAGTTTTCACACCAGTATTGACTGTTGGCTTCCACTGAAAATCAAGTGATAGAAAGTCTCCTCAATACCCTAGGACTCTCTTCAGTATTTGAATTAATTCTAGTGCTCCACTGATTATCTCCACGTTCCAAGGTTTTTGGGTTCTCCAGCAAGGTCTTGATATTTTACCACTTCATCATGTTCCCTCATTAAATCTTTCAGTCCGATGAAACAGTCTCGTCAACTGTGAGACAGATTTTTTTTCTTTGTTTACAACAACTTAATCCGATCTCCTGGTTGGAAAAAGATGTTGAATATGGCTTTCTAACCGCAATGACGTCATTAAACCCACTCAAAAATTAGTTTGAATTACGTGACTGCACAGTTAAGATATATACGCGAAGTGATCGGCTAACTCAGTATTCTTCCTCTGTCACGGAAAATCTTTTTCAACTGATGAATTATTTTTTTAGCGATTGGATAAAAAAGATGACACGTTTTGGGATTTTTTCCGCATCCTTTTTGAAATTTACGCATTAAGCACCTTAATAGGTTAGTCTTGAAAGGCTTAGGATGGAAAGGGCCAAAATTCCTATAATATTAAAAGTTTTTAAAAATTATGATGATTATTGGGACTGTTATATGGTTAGCATTTACAGTTATGGAGTTGAATAGCCATAGCCATTAAAGATGGTAAAAAGTTGCATTCTTTTTATATGTGTGTGTTTGTTTGCTTGTGCGTCTGTTTGTTTTTTTGCTTATTTGTTTCTTCCAGCGCTATTGGCCATACTGTTTTGTCTACAGACTTGGAAATTGGCATCAGTTTTCCATCATCATCATTTCTATTATCATTGTTATTGCCTTTGTTGTTGTTGTTGTTGTTGTGCCAGTAATGCTTCAAGGGTTTGCATTTATGGTTATTTTTATGACCTATAGGAATATATTTGGGATTTTTCAACGAATCTAAGCTATAAGTTTAAAATCCTGAACGAGCAATGAACAAAAACTAGGGAAATATCAAATCACTAGAATTATTTCAATTCCAATTCAAAACCGAGACGCCGAGGCTTTCCAAATATTGTTATCGCAAATGACGCAATGCACTCTGGGTAGAGTTATAAACTGATGAAAATCGGAAGATGAATAAATAGCCCAATAAACAATCTTTATTATCTTGGCGCTATCTTTTTATGGATTGGATGCATTTACGTTGACCCTAAAGAGTTTTCTCCGATACGCTTCGTTGTGTAAACTTGCTTTCTGATTGGCTGAAAAAAGAATGGAATGTAAACACGTGATCAACACCGGTGTAAAATTCTTAAAGATCAGATTGTTTTCAAAAACGAAGACAAAAACCAGATTTGTTTATGCTTAGGAAAAAAGAAAATAACTCCACCCATTTCCTTACGATAGAACCAAGTGACGGCGTGTGGCCTGGAAGATATATCAAGAGGAATAGTAAGAAAAAGTATTTATACTCAGGAGCCAAAACATTATGACCACTGTCATGTATCAAGAATGACAGCTACTGTTCGTAACAATTGTGTATGTCACAGAGAGAGAGAGAGAGAGAGAGAGAGAGAGAGAGAGAGAGAGAGAGAGAGAGAGAAAGAAAGGAAGAAAGAGAAGGGGATATATATATATATATATATATATATATATATATATTGAGAGAGGGGGCGAGAGAGATTTATAATGTTGTACAATACTGATCAGTTCCACGCAATCACAGCCATCAACCGATAACTGCTTTTTTCTGTTTTCATCTTGCCTCTGTGTAGTATAAGAAAAGAAAAATTACCCCATAAAAAAACATCACAGTTGTATGTAAAGGTAAGATGAAAAAAACCTTATTGTTTGTTGATCGCAATGGCTGCGTGAAACTGATTAGTAACAATATAAACTTGAATATCTACTTAAGCTCTATCTTTATCTATTTATCAACCCCCCCTCTCTCTCTCCTATATTTATATATCAATAGCTGTATTTACCGTGTTAAGTACTGAACATTACGATTAAACATCAACAACGGATAAAAGCTGTTTTCTATTTATCTCTTTTTAATTTTTTTCAAATTGAATATATATATATATATATATATATATATATATATATATATATATATATATATATATATATATATATATATACGTGTGTGTGTGTGTGTATGTGTGTGTGTGTGTGCGTGTGTGTGTGTTAGAATGGAGCATATATGTGTATTTCGGCAACATTCTTCTCTCAAGATTCCTAAGCGCTTAATGACTTGGAAAAATATGAAAGACTAAAAACTTTGGACCGTTTCTACATTCCTGTGACCAAAAAACTAAACAATTGATCGGCGGACAGGAAAAACTAAATAAAAAGTCAACTCGACAAAATTTGCCCGTCGTTTTTAACGAAGAATATATATATATATATATATATATATATATATATATATATATATATATATATATATATATATAGAAGACGGTGATGATGGTGTTCATGTTTGCCTAGCGTATAATGTTTTATTGAAATGCAAACTCAATCCACTCGCTCGCCAAAGCAGAAAGTATGCAACTTGTGTTTGCACAAAAGCAAATATGTATTTCCACCAATTAAAACGTCACGATAAATGATGAATGTTCGTAACCAACCTTCCCAGCGATTTTCTTCCTTTCTTCTTTCCTTTCTTTCACTCTTTTCACCTCTTTCTTTCTTTTCCACTGTTGATTTCTTTTCTTTTCTTTCCTTTTCTGTTACTTCTCCATTTTTCATGTTAATTTCTGTCTTTTTCCTAATAATTTCTTCCTTTCTTCCAAATATTCATAGTTATTTCTATACTCTGCTTTCGCTTCTTCGTAAATCGTATTTTTCGCTATCTGTGTCCTTTTTTTTCTTTACTTTCTTTTCTGTTCATTGTTTCCTTTTTCTTTCTTTTCTTTTCTTCCTCCTTTCTTTTCAGTTAATTCCTCTCTTTCTTTCTTCACCCTTTCTCTCATTCTAGTATTTCTAGTTATTTCTCTCCTTAACCTCCGTTACTTTGTAAATCTCTCTTTCTTCCTCCTTCCCTTTCCTTTCTGTGGTTGTTCCTTTATTTCTCCTCTAATTATTATTTTCTGTCTTCTTCATTTATCTTTTTTTTTTTTTGTTAGCATTGTTTTTTTTTCCTTTTTCAGTTGTTTTTTCTGCCGAGCTCTTGTAACCAGACACAAATTTGATAAGAAAAACCAGGAAATATACTTTCAAGAATGTTCTCAACTGAACTGTACGTCTTTGACGTTTTTAAGCCTTATTTTAATTATATCCTTTGTTGCTGGAATTCAAGAGAGAAGAGTTGGGGTGCTATCCATAATCTGACACGGAACTGCTGAATTTGCGGTGAAATGCAATCCCCCGACTCCAGTAAACAAATGTTTGCTGAAATGGAGACATTTTTAAGTGAACGTAAATTAAGGATCGCTGTTGTTAATTTTCTACCAGTTTCCTGATTTGGGAGAAATTCGGACAAAGACTAATATCGTCAGAATATGTTGAAGTCGGATTTCATAAAACTCACTGGCATAGTATCAGTCAAAAATGAGGGGATTATTTATGTCATACATGGATAAATTATGGATCGGTACAACGTACTCTTCTGACCCTCTTTTTCCTCTGTTTGGCTTACTGCAGTGCTGTACACTGGAATTTTATAAAAGTGAATGCAGACAAGCGAGTAAAGCTGTTGAAAAACAGCCGCTTGACTCACGTCTTTTGCAAGCTTAGTCGGTTGGTAACAGGTAACTCAATTCATTCAGTATTGAAACAGTGTAAAATTAGCCCAATGGATTCGTTACTCAATAGATAAGGTACTTGACTGCCTGCGTCCACGTCGGACGTTCGAATTCCAGCCGAGTTTAGTCAATTTTGTATATTTGTTTGCTTTAGTGTGACAAAAACTGACCAACTAACACAAAATATCATATCTATACGAAGGCATGAATGATTTTTAGACACAGATAAGTGTATAATTGCTAAGTTCGTTCATGTTTTATTAACAAATTAAAGATTTAGAGCAAAAAATTTGCACACACTTGTAAAATCTTTGATTCTCGTGCAATATGAATATTTGCATTTACCTATTCATTTCGCACCCAATGTTTGAAAGTGAAGGTAGAGGAGAAGAACATTCAAGAGGAGAGATGTTGGATGTTCACGGTTTCAAATGGTTTCATCAACCTTCAAAATATTTAGTGTTTATGCATTTGTAAAATGCAAACCTATTCAACTTCTTCACTACCACAGACGAGATAACATTCAACAGTACGTTATTCTTTTTTTTCTGACACAAATTCATATATATATATATATATATATATATATACGTTTATTACATATTCAGTAGATCGTGCCCCGAACCATACTCGGGCTTCTCAAGCCTCCTCTCCTCTTTCTGGGATATAGTCAACAAATGCTGTGCATTCATTTTCAATATGTAACAACTGCACTTCACACGAAACTGCATATATCTGATGACGCCCTCAACAAGGCGAAATGCATAAAATGTTTATCTTATTACTAATAGTAAAAGAAATTCTCAATCTTTTATTTCCACACTGTCAATAATCATTACCATATTGTCTGATTTTCTCACACTGTGCAACAAACATATTTTGTTGTAAATACTGGCTGATTTGCATGGGAATAAGATCGTTCTTATCATATGATGAAAAATTTCTGCTATTATCAAATATCCACACAAAAATTACAATACAATTTAAATATGCACTTCCATACATGAATAGATAAAAGAAAGGAAACAAACTTGGCTCCAATACAGCTTGAAGAAAGCGCCAAGTAAAAAGGCCAAATTTTTTTTATGGGAGAAGATAAGGCATCCAATAAACGATAGGGCATCCAATGAACGGCTCAGATTATGGAGAAAGATAAAAACAGAAGCATCTTTTGTGGTGAGCCACAAGGCGCGAAAAACGATTGGCAACGATAATGATATAACGAAGATAAGTACCTTGTTATCTTATGATTTCGAAACAATTTAGATATAATGCAATAAGAACACTTAAGTTTTGCCAAGTGTGGTTTATTATTTATCGCTATAACTCTCTTTAAAATGGCCAGAATTAGCTATTTTTTAGTCGCAGAAAACTTAATTAAATATAATCATTCAAAACCCCCTTATCAAATAAAATAACGGTATACAAAGATACACAGACCCGATTATTAATACAAATCGTACATTTACCTTTATGAAACTTACTAGACTTGCATATCCCAATGAAAAAAATGTCGGATCTATTTATATATGGACCAGCACAGAGGAGCTTAAAGCTATTCACCTTTGATAATTCAAATATACTAATTTTGAGATCGTTTAAGTTTCAACTAAACATTAAATCCATTTGTACATTCTTTTCCTCTTTTCTTTTATATTTTGTGACGTTTTATCCATTGTTGTATCCCAAAATCACATTTTAATAAAACCCTAAAATATTTCTTTTTTAGCTCTGTTAATCTATTTCAAAAGTATCAATCTATTACAGCTTTTAGATTACAACAGGAATCGAATAAGATAGACCTACGATTAAACATACTAATATGCATAAGATTAAATCGGCTATCATAGATTTTTTTATCGGCTAAATTTTGAACTGATCAACCAGAACTAGCCAAAAAATGGCTAATTTGGCGACCCCGATTTAACTTCTCCATTCCTGCACCCTTCCTACCCACACCCCTTTTTGGATTTTATTTGCACCTTTTTGACTAAGAAAAACTGAAACCAGTCATCACCCGGGCGATTAAGATCGACGTTTGTCATAATCTGCTTTGCTGTTGTCATCCGCTGTCGACCGGAAAAAAAGTCCTCCTTGCCCTCGAGGCGATCTTGAAGATATACCAGCGATTAGACACAAAACGGGACGATTGCTCACAAGTGCAGAAAGATGACGTGCAGAAATGATTGATAATACCTAAACTCGACGTACGCAATCCAGATAATGAATAAGAAAGGCAGGATTTAGATTCATAGAACAGTGCAAGGATCTAGTGTGGCATCTGGTAGAGCGACCAATTGTGGATTATTGCGGGAAAGTGGATGTAATCTTTATTTTGCTTCTATGATGGTTTTCGAACATCATCTTACATCTCAATAGAATTGCCCCAAGGTAAAGAGAAGTATCGAAACAATGAACCGGAATACTTATTAGATATAAATGAAAACAGGTCTAGTTAGTGACTCAATATGAACCGTCATGTAACCAACGTCTTTTGGGAGCATGCCCTGTTCGGGGTGATCAATGAAAAAATTGGAAAAAAAAAGGGGTTGGATACGTTACTTCCTTTACCTTTTTTTTTGATCAATAAAAAGTCTGAATTTAAAAAAAACAAAAAACAAACGAGAACGCTGCCAGACACAAACTGTGGAGCCGATTTAACATAAACTTATCCTGTAAATTGACCTCTCCGGAAAAGTGAATAATTTTTTTTCAAGACATAAGGATTAAATGTTTTAAATTTTAGTTTCCTAATTCCAATGGTGCGGCCTGTGCACGTGACACATATATACGTAGCCAGCCAACCAGCAACCACTTAAAAATTGAAGGAACCTATTGACCTATGTTGTCAGTTTTGGTTGACAGTTTCTAATACTCTACATATGCAGATTTACTAAAATGATCCAGTATTTAGTACCGTGTCCATTGTTATTGATTACTTCTTCAAATTAGTAAGATGTGGTAAGGTTCCAATACAGCTAAAGGGATCATTTCGACGACCCACACGTTCGTCATAGTCTTCCCCAGGCTATAGCATTGTTACTCGGTAAGTCTTTGCTTCATAAGACCCACATATTCTCAATAGAGTTTAAATCTGGGCTGTCATCGAGACAGTGCAGGACTTGGATGCTGGAGTCCCCCCAGTCACTACTTCGGGATATACCCAGGGGCACTGACCTGCTTAATAACAGAGCTGCCCAAAATTTCCCTGAAGTGGCTGGCATAATGAACGTGATTCATCCCACCATCAAGTATCAAATTTTAAATCTTTCAAAAATTCTCTGAGCGATCATGATGATTTTAGGAAGCGTTTAGAAACGTCAATGAATGCATAAATGACATTATTTGAAAAAAAAAAAATCTTTAGAATTAATAGACAGTCTTTATCTTCAGGAGCTTTTCAAGCCATATTTTAGAAGCATCATTAAAGAGGGTTCATGTTTGTTCAGGCACTGTTTCTATTCTTCATACATACAAATAGATGCAGACTAGCCTTAAATTATACAAATTTCTTAGATTGATAATCGTCATTATTTATTTTGGTCAAGTGTTTCTTTTTCTAAAATTCAACAAAAAAGATGAAAAGGAAAACTGATGAAAAACGAATAATAAGGTGCAAAATATTGTCAAAATCCAGACCGGGTTGACTATGTTTTCTTACCGTAACAAGAAAAACACCCACCAAAATAAGAGGTGTAAAATCAGTATTACGCTATCGAGATTTGAACTCACGACCAACTGTTTGCTAGGAGGGAGGCTGTCTTTCTGATTGAGTTATATTGACAGGATTTAGATATTGACGGAAATTTATTATCCACATACGCACTAGCTTATTTCATTCAAATAAGTGAATAAATTTGTACAAGAAAATATATTTTTATAATTCCTTATTTGTTATAGTCACAAAACCAAACTTTCAGTAAACATCTCCAGTCGGAATAGAAGTATTAGTGGAGTTTGACCCTGCAGCAGCCAACCTTGTTTCGAAATTTAACTTATTCAAGCTATGTGTGTGTGTCTCTCTCCCCCTCTGTCTCTGTCCGTCTGTTTGTCTCGACTAGGCACCGTTTTGCTATCTGTGTTTCTATTTAAAGAGTTTTTTTTAAAGACTTTGGCATGTACTCATATTCATGCGGCCCTCGGGGAGGCATGAACCTACTATAAATAGTTTGCTAGTTTACCTTGCAAACAATATGTGCTTCTATCTCTAACATTCGTTGTAGGACAATGCCTCGCATGCTGGGTGCATGTATCTCATTGAGTGTAAAATGTATGTCAGTCTGCTAAAATCAACCCTATTCAATAAATAGGAATTACTCTTACGTATCTTTGCGCGTCTGTTAAGCGTTTGTCCTCATTTCGTTTGAGGAAATAAGACCAAAAAGAAAAGGTACCACATCCTTATCGTCAGATTTAACGAAAGTCCAATCGTCTAAAGGAAGAAGTCTTATCGGCTGACTAGAACCAAATCCAAGTCACAAATCCCCACTCCAAAGCGACTGCACCACCTTCATAGTAATGGCACCTCCTTCTTCTAGAGAGCGCTTCCATTCCTTATAATACAATAGTCAACTCATATATCCTTTTAATATCTCGGTTCAATCGGTTTCATAAATACACGCACCCCTCCTTCTCTTTTATTTTATTTTTTTAGTATCACCTCTATAAACTCCCTAATCAAATTGTTCTGAGAATATGCTGGATTTGGTTAACGGACATGAGATCGAAAATTCAAAATGTTAGTAGGTATGGTAATCTTTTTGCTGTGATTGGGTCGGCAAAGGGATCTGGTATAGTATTTTGTGATGACAAAATTTTCCCTCATCCCCAGTGACTTTCCAATAAGTTCAAACATGCATTGATTGATTGGTATATATCTAGTTATTTATTTACCAATGAGGTTTGAATTAACTATTAGGTAGTCGGCGAGTCTAAATTGCCAAATATCAGTCTACAGCAGGTGTACTATTATTGTGAATATCTGTACTTACCTGTATTGATCTATTAATACATATTCATATCTTCCAGTTTATTCATATTTGCATTTGTTCCTATCATAGTCTGTCTGGTTGTCTCTCTCTGTCTCTGTCTCTCTCCCCCCTCTCTCTCTCTCTATAAATATATATATGTGAGATGATCCGAAAGAATGTTGATGAACGTGACAATTGGAAGGTGAAGAGAAAAGCAGGTGTTACATCTCAAAAATTTTCATTATCATGAGGGCATGCTTCGATGCATTTTGATGGTTGCCAGCCATCTTTTTCTGAGAAACTTGCAGCGTCACTGAGTTAATTGTATGCTGTTTACGAGTTTGAGATTTAAAGAAAAAAATGGGGATATTTCTGAGTTGGGGTTTGCTTAGTAGAAATGGGAGGGGATGTGAGCATCAGGTTGGATCTGAAATAAGAAGGGTCTGCGATTTGACGGGTCAGAGAGTGCTTATATCTGTGCCTGAGTGTATCAGACTTGTCAGAGAGTAGAAGGGATTGTGAAAGGAGGGTTTGAGATGTAAATGATCAGTTTTCAGGAAAAGTTTGGCTGTGTTAGGAGTGTCTAGCATTTAATGGATTGGTGTTGACATATGGGATACAGGGTGGGAATAGGGTGATTTGTTTTTAATCTTTATGGTTGATGATGGGTGAGGCTTTTCTTTTTTTCTTAACGGGATGGTATATGTGTGCTTATTCTATTTCTTAAATGGTCTGTTGTGTGTCAGCGATTTCCTTGTACGTTAATTTTGTAATGTGTTGGTTTGATGTGATTCTGTTTGAAAATCAATGCATTTACAGGGTTAGCGACCTGAAAATGTCCATACCACTCGGTAATCGTAATAAATTAGGATATAAGGGCTGTTTCGATACATTTGTGTGTCGAGAAGTCATGTATACTTTTGATGGGATGAGCTTTGTGGAAGCTGAAATTGTGATTGTGTGTTTCTCAGATTGACCAGGGCCTTTGTCTTTTCATCCAGTTGTAGAGCCGTTTTGTGTTCATATATTCTTTTTCTTGAGAGGTCTCATCGTCTCTCCAATGTATATATTGTTGTGATCCTTGCGCGGAATTGCGTAAACGACATCCTCCGGTGGCAAGGTTTTGTGTTGTCGTTTGTTTACCTAATTTCTGACGGTTGTTCAGGTGTTGGTGGCAATGCGTATTTCCAGCTTGCTCAGCTTGAAGATGAGGTTGGCGATGGTTGTGTTGGTGGGTAATGTGATGCATCTAATGGTGATGTTTTTTTTTAAATTCTTTTTGTTTTGTTTGGTGCTAATTGTTTTGATCTAATATGTTCGCCCCGTTGTGATGTATATGAAGTTTCTTGGGTACTGGAGTGAACAGAAGGATTATTCGATGTATTTTCCTTGGTCATCAAGTTATTCAGGGTTACATATTCTGAGGGTCCTTCCGTAAAAACCTATGATTAATCCCAAATTTATTTTTGGAGTGTGGTGGGAGTAAAAGTGTATGTGGTCGTTCTTGTTAATGGCCTTGTAGAACACTAAACTTGACTCTTGTCTACACGGATACAAATACCTTCCATCCCACTCCTACTAAACAACCCACAACACAGAGATATCCTCGTTTCTTTCCTCTAATCTCGAACATGTAAACAGCTAACAATTTTTTTGTACCGCTGCAAGTTTCTCTGAAAAAGATGGCTGGCAACCATTGAAATGCATCCAAACATACCAATGTGATATTTTTTTCGAGATGTAACACCTGCTCCTCTTAATTTCACCTCTTCAGCTTCCTATCGTCGTATATATGTATGTTATTAAGAAATGGATCCATGATCCGACAGAATGATTACCTATTGCGTTGTATTATATAGAATCATTTGAACTGATCCCCCGCTACAACATGGTGAATGCACCATTTGACCTATGCAACGTAAATAGGATAAATGCAATTTGTAATCATTTATACATTGGATTAATAAGGAAAAGATCCAGATGAATGTCAATATTTCATGTCTCATTCAATACTCACCATTGTATTTACGTTTTGTTACCTATAATTACAAAAACATAAATCCGGTGATGACGATTGCGTGAGGTATGAAATTTTGACATCCATCGGGGTGTTTCCCTTTTAAATCTAAATAATGTGATCGTAACTCTATTTACTCAACTCTGGTAAATATGTGATTAAATATCATCAACAACAGTTTTAAAAGTTCTGTTTCTTCTTTGTAATCTTACAAATCACTAAAAGCATTATGAACTTTATATATATATATATATATATATATATATATATATATATATATATATATATGTTCCTTTATATGAGTGTATAAACTAAGCGAGGATTACATTGGTGCGCAGCCACAAGTGTGGGGCAATCAGTGAAGATATAACTCAGTTAGACCACTAAATCCCGTCCATACGCCCTTATTATTTGCCGAGCCTATGTTCAGATATATCAATCTATCTATATATCTCGGTCTGTTCAGATCTATTTATCTATCTCAAAACAGTTGCCTACTTTCCAGGCTGTCCATTTTAAAATTCCAAACATAAAAACAAAAGGCAGAAAGGAATTCGCTGTTGTTGCGAAACCACTCGATTCATTATTTCGAAAGCAATCAAACACGTAACTAAAGTGCCAACGGCTGTTGTCATCAAGTTTTTCATTCATAATTTCGCTTTTTTTATTGCGTCTTTCTTCCAGTGGGATGCACAGGTCAAGAGTTCGGTTGTCGGAGTTAAAACGATTCTTGTATTGCCCTTGTCATACGGTGACACTTCAGCAAGTAACGATGACATTTCGGTGATGGATGGTCGAGCATTAACAAAACCTTGGACATGTCTTACAAGGCTATTACCTCAACAAAGATGGATCACTCGAAGAGACCAAGTACAGCTTCGCCTGTTGTCCAGACATCAAATTCAATCGGGAATGGGTGATGAAGGGCGGTTGAATAAGAGACAACCTGTTTTATTATTGCAGTTATCATTGTTTAACCCAGTGATTCCCAAAGTGGACACTACCAGCCTCATCGGGGTTGTGGAAGACTCAGGGTGGGGGGTCGTTGAAAGACAAAGGGACAATATGGGGGCGTTGGAGGCCAAGAGGTAGCGAGTGGGACAAAGGGCAAGGGACAAACCAATGACTCCTACGCATTAAGTCATACGTCTGAAAAGCTGAATTTACAGTTTTAATTAATTTTAAATTAATCAATCAAGTGCATTTAGATACTTTTGTACAATTATACACTTTTTGATGAAATAAATGCTCAAGTTGAAAGTTAAATCATGTCTGACCGAATTCATGGGGGCGCTGATGGCATATTTGCTATAAAAAAGGGTAATAGTCGAAAAAGTTTGGGCATCACAGTGAAACTACAACGTAAGTATTTATAATATCACTCCGTTGCAGTGAGTATTCCTCGAATTAGACGAGTATCCTCATTCCTGTTGTTTTTATCAAACACCAATCCAAGTTGGAGCTGACTTTATTCTTCCCCACCACAAAAAAAAAAACAAACAAGAACAACCCTCACATAATAAATGAATAAAGTAAACTCTTCACTGTTTGTCTATCCTTTCAAGTTCAGTCTCATCGATAAATAAAATTAACGTTCCTTTACCATGATTTGGAATCAGCGAGCAGGTGATTTGAAGGCGATCCTCTTACCAAATGAGCTAAACTGACAAGTCTCAATGTGCAGATTTATTTGTTATGCATACGATACAAAAGTTGAAATAGAATTAAGAGAGGAATTCTGCAGCTGCTAGGCCTGTTATCAGAACCTTTTCAGACTTGGGGAGGTGTATGTTCAATCTTACTGTCTGTGAAAAAAAGATGGTGTGCTTGTCGTTGGTGCATCCATATTTACGTCTATTATTTCATTTTTGTGCGAGCGCATGCGCACGTGCGTGTGTGTTGGTGCATGCATTTTAATTCGTTTCATCAGTAGATCGTGGTAACCTTATCCCTGCAACTGTTGAAACTTTTGATCATTATATCAAAATAATCAACAGGAGCAGAATGATGAAAGACAATCGCCAGCGATATGTCATAGACTATTATAAATATCGTATATACTCGTGTATAGGTCGAGGTCTCGTGACCAAATATTAAGGTAATCAGAGAGGTTGAATTATAGACAGAAGGAACGACAAGGAGCAAAGCTTGGCTTCAAAAAAAGCATACCATGTATTTATGATTTTGTGAACATGAATCAAAGGTCGGTTTATACGCAAGCAAATTCGGTAATCAAATATTTAAGCAGCTAAATGTTGTAAAACTGTTCACTATCAAAAACGACAATAAAGACGTTGATATAACAGTACTTGTATTGACGGCTGCAATATCAACATTTTGGGGACAGAAAAAAAGATATTATACCAGAGTATGCATATTTGATAATCAATTATTTTAAGAGTGTTTCTGATAACTTACAATAAAAATCAATCATCTTCCCATGTGACAAGGCATACTGAACAATATGGAATTTGTTCAATGATTTATTCATTGCCTCGGTTAAAATTGCAGGCTTTTTCACGAGAACGAGGAGCGGTTGCAACGCCAAAACCACCAGATTTTTTACCAGCTATGGTGACTATAAACCTGTAGGTTTTTTCTCTCAGAGTAACCTTTTCCTGTGTGCACTGTATTACATGGTTAAAGGGTTCCAAATTGCCATGCTATTTACCCATAGCTGTATTCTAAAGAGCACTAGTGTGATGTGAACGTGAGTAGCCTTGACCATAACCCGATTTACTAATTCTATTTTCTGTGCCGATAGCCGATACACCATTCTGCACGGCACAACAACACTCTCATTTTGGTTTAAAAAGTTTACAGCATTACCCAATATACTTATCCAATCACTTTGAAACTGCTCAAAGGAGGTAAGAGTCACAGAATGGATAGTCAGAAGTAAAACAAGGCTCATTCAAAAGTACACTGGGAAAGGAACCTATGGCAAGAAATTACAGACCAATTATGTGCCTACCTTTGATGTTGAAAGATCCAACAGACTAATAGCAGAGGAAATCTACTACTCAATGGAGAGCAGGGGATTTGGTACCAGACAAAGAGAAAAGATGCAGAAGAGGGACCAAATAAGCAAAGGACCCATTGTATAGTGATCGAATGACTTTTAAAAAATGTTAGAAGAAGACAAATTAGTTCGAGGACCACTGCTCTAGAGTACTTGAATATGACTCCATCATATAAAGTGACATTGATTGGCGGAAGAGAATCAGACCATTTCTCGGTGAGATAAGATACAGCTGGAGAGTGCCATGACGAAAAATACATATGTTTTGAGACTATTAGAACTCATGACAATAAGGCAAAAACACGCATTATAAAAATATCTCTCATTTATTTTTTATGTTGGCTGACAAAAAATATAGAAAGTCGTACATGGTAAACGATGGGGGAACGCGTGGGTGCCAGTTCAAACACGGCTGGGTCTGTTTCTACCATTCTCTTCTGATGCTCGCAATGCTTGTTTTCCTTATTGTGTTTAACTATATAGGTCTAACAAAATGTGCATTTTTTGTAACTGACACATTTTTCTTTATTTTCGCAGCTGCATCTGAACCCCATGGGGGAATCCCCCAGTGATATTCCATCAGGATGACACTAGACTTTCTTTCGTGAACAGACAAAAGTTTTTACAGCTTGGCTGGGAAGTTTTTGCTTATCAGCCCTTTTTCGCTAGATATCGCACCTCTGAATTACCATTGTTCCTGGATTTACGGAATAAATGGAAAAGGTTTAATTAATTGGAATACTGCAAATGGCACCTGGGGTTGTTCTTTATTTTGAAAGAAAAAATATTCTGGGAGAATGGAATTACGTCTGGGTGTCTGCGCCTGGAATGCAGAATGCACGTGCGTCTGATGTGAATATATTTTATTAAGAAATGGTTATATGGTCCGACAGAATAATTCAAAGAGACAAATCGAGCATATATAGACTGTGAATAAATAAACATGAGTATTTGGAGTTGAAACAGTTATTTGGGCCTTTGCATAGAGCAATGCTATGTTGAAGCGGCTAGCCTATCGTTCGCAGGTTCGATCCCGGCATCATCTCCATTTTCTTTTATTTTTTATTCTATTCACATTGTCTTGGTCAGGCGATACATTCACCTCGTACCAATGGGAAATCATTTCAAATATGGTTTCAAAATAATATAAGGCAATTTATAATTATATATGTATATTTATACAAGCATACATCTGTAAAAAATGATGGGGTTATTTATGCATGGATCGACACTTTGGAGCCTAAAGTTATTTTATGAGGTTATTTTATTTTTGACAATTCGAGTATCATAATCCCATTTTTTCCAGGGTTTGTCAAACTGTTTCAATGTGTGATCAGGCATGAAATCTGAAGAGACATTGTCTTGTCAAAAGGGGAAGATAAATCAGCCAATCAGAGCATCCCATTTGAGCCCAAACAGACAAGCAGAGAAGAAATTTGTGTATATATTCCGTATATACATGTGTGTGAATGCATGTGTGCCTGTGTGTGTAAATATATTATTGATTGATTTTTTTAGCATATGGACTGTTCTATAACACATACCTCAACGTTAATCATTAAAGTAAATCTTGTAGGTTATTTTCCAGTTGAATTCTGTTCTTTATTCATTGTATGTTTCTTCGAATATCTACGTCATTACGTCGGATTATTCAATGTTAATATTTTTCTTGTTCATTCTCTCGACGTTTTGAACCCATAATACATCACTCGATTTTGTATTCTGTATTTTAAATTTCTGGATGCAGTGTTGTTGTTTACATGTTTTTTCGATGCCTTTGCTTCTTGATCTGCTTAGAAAGGTTGTTCTGATTCATCATATTTTTTTAGCAGATATTAATTCTCATTCTCATATATATATATATATATATATATATATATATATATATATATATATATATATATATATATATATTAATGTAATTGTATCTTGTAAAATGATGGCATATAAGGAATTGTATTTTATAGTCTTTCTATTATGAGAAGATTCCAGCATGCGATAGATGAAAGAAAAATAGGGTGATAAGTACGTATACCAAGATGCTGATATAATTTTCGTTCATTGGCGACTTGGATGTTTTTGTTTAATTCATTTCATTTTTACGCTTGGTGAGCTACAGAAATCAAGATTATTACACTGCACACTTGGAAGATAGTGACGGCACACCGTTGTGTCGCAGCACACAGTTTGAGAACCACTGTTCTAAAATCTACCTAAATCCTGCAGATATTCCTCTTTTTCTTTTCTTGTACATTAAAGGCACTTTGTTAGGCTCCAGTCTGCTCTAGACTATAATCGCTCCAGTTGAGTGTACTGGAAGATTCGTGTTGGATAATTATTGTAATCTCCACATCAATGATATATGGTACGCTAAATTCTTGAACAACAGGGGGTCTGCTATCTCAAAGGTAGCCGGTTCGAATCCAGCACAGCAACCCGAAGGAGAAGTGCAACATATACCTGTTGGCGCCGGCCAAAATTGTTGGCAGTCAATACTGAAGTAGAGAGGATTTAACACCCCCGCCTCAAAAAAACTCAAAAAAAAAACGCTGGTCCGCCCCTCTTCTGTATCCACCCACACTATATAGATGTCGTTTCGTCCTCTCCTCTCCTTATGAAACTGTAATTAACTAGCAAGGGTATCAGTAGCCCCCGCCCAGGCTTCGCATATCAAAAGTTTCTTTTGTCTCAACTAGCGATTCGTGAAATAGACTTAGAGGTGATGTGAAACCGACGTATCATCACTCGATTTACCAATACCTGCTTACGACACCTGGTGTTCTTGAATGGCCACCCATTTAGGTTCTGACCAGGCTCGACGTTACTTAACTTAGGTAATCGCTCGAGAACTGGTGTATTCAACGAGATTTAATCGTCAGCTTAGACGACGGGATTTATAGTACAGAGTTTAAAGCAGTGCCCCTTAAACTAGTGAATAATTCAATCAAAGGTGAATCAATTTTCTTTTGTCGTTGTGGGGGAAATGAAACTAAAGGAGTGAATGAAGGGTAAGTAAAACATGATGGGTTGATGACTTAATTTACTCAGATATTTAAATCAGAAACTGTACACCAAAACTGTCAACATAGGTTTCTTTCAGTTTTCAAGTTGGTCAAGTTGATAGTCTAGCAGGCTGGCTATATATGTATCACGCGCACAGGTCTCACAAATAAAACTAAAGGGATTAAAATTTGAACATTTACTCCTTACTTTGTTTGAGAAAAACAATTTTTTTAAATTTTACCCTCCCCTGTCCCAATACTTTTTTTTTTAGAGAGTGGTTCAGTTTGCAATGTAAATTAATGTTAAATTGGTCTCTTAGTTTGTGTTCGCTTGGTTTCTGTTTTGGGGAATTCTGACTTTTTTTGTAGTGATCACTGCCCAACAAAAAAACGAGAGAAGTAACTCATTCATTGATCACTGACTTTTCCAATTTTTCCAATTGATTGATCACCCCCAAAACGGCATGCTGCCAAAAAAAAACAACAAAAAAAAAACGTTGATTACCTGGAAGTTTCTATTGAGTGACTAAGCAGACCAGTTTTTCTAAACTTGAAAAAAATGGTTTTGTGGTGAACATATGTAATAAGAAAAATTATTTCGAAAAATCCAATTCCAAATTTCAATATTGCTTTTTGCCAACTTTATGTTTAGTAGAAAAATTCTAATAATTTTTGTTTTAATTTCTCCGTCACTCCCAGATTTCTTTGCATATTTTTAGGGTGTTCAAAAACCGTGAACGAAAAAAACATTCAAGAAATGAGTTAATTTATGCTTTTTACTCGTGATACAAAATGAATTATGTATAAAATTATACACAAGAGAGAATAACATTAAAATGATCAGAACCATAAGGAAATTTTGTCACGGGTGAATGAGATTTTGTAATAAACCCTCAAGGGTGAATGACCCTGATATAGTTTAAGCACTGGTCTAAAGAAATGAATAAAAATGTGGAAAATCTCGTGGCTATTTATTGAAAAAAATATATACAGTACTTGTAATAAGTATTTGAACAAAAAGGCATTTTGCTTCTAATGGTTTCGTCTTGAGAGTCAGAAATATGAACATCACGCAAGAAGAAACAATTTTTTGCAATTAACATAACTAGACATACATTCGATCAGGTTCTGAGTGCTAGCGAAAAGTATTTTTTTCTTCATAGAATCAAATTGTTGAATGAAAAAAAAAGATTCTGAATGCTAGCGAAAAGTATTTTTTTCTTCATAGAATCAAATTGTTGAATGAAAAAAAAAAGTTTTTTCTATCATTTTAAAACCTTCTTCACAATCTATCAAGTTTATTGAAGAAGCGAACTCACATTGCCAAACTGCTAAGTTAATTTGGATACAACAGCTCAAAATTTTTAGTGGTCCCTGCAATCTCAGGCAATTAAAACAGATCTTTATACTTAGTATTACTTTTATATTTATATATATATATATATATATATATATATATATATATATATATATATATATATATATATATATATATATATATATATATATATATATATATATATATATATATATATATATAAATATAAAAACTACCTCATACATGAAAAGAATATCTATATATTAAAAAAATTGAAGGGTATATCTCAGTTGCTATAAGATTATTTTTTTTCAGAAAAGACAATTGAACGTGTTCAAGTAGAATACTCTATTGTTGTAAATGGTCAATAGGAGATATTTTATCAGAAAAATTGTTACCTATCGATGAAGGATTCGTCATTATAGACATATAAACAAAAAATCTCACTGTTCATTATATATGCAAATTAATTCCTATGGCTTTCCTTATTTCTGTCACTTTCCCCAAATTACGTTGATTTACAATTAAACAACCCCTCGGGCTACTTTAGCGGGTGTGGGTGGGATCAATTGGCAGAACCCATGGAGAAATATGTTAATTTGACAAAACTTAGTTGGGAGGACGTTCAAATGGCCACTTAGGGAGGAGGCACATTGAAGAGATCTATCACTTTCTAAAATTTCAAGGTATTGATTATTTTGCTGAACTTTTATACGCGTCCGTTTGAATATTGTAATGGTTAGCACGTCTGCCTCACACGCAGAAGGTCCCTGGTTCGTTTCCTGGTATGAGCGAAGAGTGTAGAAAACTCTTTTGGACGAATTTTTCTGTGCACTCAGCTACTTTTTAAGTACAAAGCTCGATGACGGTATCTCTTCAATGGACTTGCATTCTGTCTCGGTGTTCATGAAAACTTGCAAAGATCACTAAGCTGACGCATGCAAATTAAAATGGGTCGTAGTTATCTCTCAAGAGGTGGACTTTTACACGAATATTTACTGCATTACGAGAAATCTCGAAATGCAGTACATAACCCTTCCCACGCTTCACGCCATATTCCATACGCATGTAAATATTTGTGTGGCTATTTCTACATGCAATCATACATGACAGCAAGATCTATGGAAATTTCACGGTACATTTTCCATACAATTTCGAACTGTGGCTTCACACAATACTAGTATATATGCGTACGTGTGAAAGGGGCTCCGTAACAGATGAACGTGATATCAAAAGACATATTCTTGAGTGATCGATATTTATATAAACACAGCGGGGATCCCTCTTCGCTTACGATGCATGCTGGTGAAAGCCTACGAAAAGCCAAACTTCTAAAGATTAAGGCAAAAACCAGGATAAGGCTGGACTGGAATTGCCTGGGAAAGAGAAAAGTTTGGAGGTGAAAACAGACCTGGAAAAGATCAGTCAAAGAGAGGCAAGGATTTTTGACTTTTAAAAACATATAGGAATAAAATGATACATAAGAAGGAAACATTTCCCTGTGAAATAGAGAGCATTACCGATATCCGGGTAGCGATTGAGAACAAATTCGAGGCCTTATGGAATTACGAAAGTAGCCTGGAGGAAAAGAAAATCTGGTGAACATGATTATAGAATCTTCAAAGATGACAGGCAAAATAAATGAAAACAATAACACATGTAAATAGCCACAAACAACTTCAGAATTAATTAGAAAGAGGAGAAATATGGTAATGAAAACTAAAGAAAACCATGCCAAAAAGAGCAGCACTTGACAAACAAATACACTGAAAATGAGATAAGAGGAAAGGGAGGAAAATATGGAGAGGATAGGAAAAAGCTTGAAATGCGCTCGAGCCGTAAATCACACTGGTAAGCAACCGATGCTAACATCAAAAGACAGAAAAGGCAAAGTTAACAAAAGTAGGAACAAGATATCAGAAATAACCGAAGAATACCTCTATGCATTGAAAATAAAAGGACAAAATTCTGTCACTTCGATAGAGAACAGTGATGATTCAGACGTTATAACGGATAAAGCAGTTTTTGCACAAAGTAATATGAAAAGCAGCAATGTCCCAGGCGAAGATGGTACAATGATAGATCTCGTAGAAGATACGGGAGAGGTTTATCACAAAGGATTGGTGCAATTATTCACACAATGCTTAAGAGAAAAGGAAATGTCCCATACTTCAAAATAACCAACCGCACGGATAGGTTGGCTTTAGTGGCTATTTGACAATGGACCATCTACACACGTTGAACCAGCTAATCGAGAAGATATTAGGATACAACAATCCACTTGGTTTGGCTTACCTAGAGTAAAGGCGTTTGACTCAACAGACCACATGACAGTCTTCCAGCGCGTGAATTAAGAATAATCTTCTTAATTCACCAAAGGTTCGTCTGTTCGTTCGTCCATCCGTATATACTCGCCTACTGCAAAAACCACACGACATAAACACATGCAATTTTATATGAGTATCAATGTGGCCCCGTGTAATGCCTTTGGCAAATTAGTTTCTTAAAATCTCTTTTGAACGAGGCGTCAAGGATGTAAAAATATGCTTCGTCCTTCATTGTTCAAGGGGTGAAGGAGGTGTTCCATGTTTTTTTTTAAAGACAATTTAGTGAAAACTTGCCATCGCAGTCAATAACTGAACAACTGTAGTCATGTAATTTGAATTCGAAGTCATGCAAGAAAAATCCGAATAATAATAATAATAATAATAATAATAATAATAATAATAATAATAATCATAATCATAATCATAATCATAATCATAATCATAATAATAGATATAGTCAGAATAAATCTATTTATGACATTGCTGGCTTTTTCCACCGGATATCAACTGAAATAGAGTTTTTAAAAAACATCTAGAAACATCTAGATTATGGAGAATCGAGATGCTACTAATAAACCCTAACTAATAAAGTTAAAAAATGCCGCCCCCCAAAACCCTGCAGTAACATTCCAAGAAGGGGTCAAGTGGAGAACTGGTGCCAATGTTCACGTCTGTTGACCAAACGGTGTGACCAGGAGCGCTGGAACAGACAAACACACACTCGCACATATGAAATAGGATAGAACCTTTCGCCACCTTAGATGGCTACGGTTGTTCACCTATTACCAACATTAAAGTGTTCACTGTGTTTTAAATCTGCTCACTTCTTTTAAATCAAAACCATATCAGGGAGAAACGCATGATTTACTAAAGAAAAAAGAAATGTTAAGTTTGATTTGGGTGAGCGTAAGGAAAATTATGAAAATGTAGTTACATTACACGTAATTTAGACATTGGATATCATTTTACATTGTACGTACATTGTAGATTGATCACCCATTTTTCAGCCAAATTCACTCGTTTCTCTCCCGCAGATTCTACCAAACCACCTCACACTGCAGAGGAAAAATATTTGTTCATAATTTTTGCTGAAACGAAGCGGTGGATGTGTACAATCAACATTTTTTAAAAATCAATACCCACATGTTTTCTTTTACGATAATCAGATTTTTTCACAGTACACACGCTGAGTATACATAAATGTGTATATATGTGTATGTGTATGTGTGGCTCGAGTGTACTTCGTGCTATGCATACACAAAAACGCAAAAATATGTCAGTGTCTGTAAAAAGGCAATGGACAGTAAAAACCTCTTTGTTACAATGCAGGGAAGGTGGTCCCGATAGTAAATTATGATGTTCCACGCCCTTTCCCATTCGATGTTATAGATGGTGAACAGATGAAAAAAGAAAAATAAGCGAATTAATGATGAGTCTTTTAGGGGTAGAAATTCTAAAATTCTCGTAATTAGCAGATTCATGGTGTAACATGAAAGAGAAAGGAAAAAGTTTCAAATTTTTTTTTCTCTTTTAAAGGAACCCTTAAAATCTTCCTTTAATATTCATCAGAGGATGATCCGTCAGAAAATGCTTAAATCTACTTGATGATTTGAACAGCATCGAAAAATGTCGTTTAAAACACCGAACAAACACGATGGAGACACGTGCAAAGAATTACTGGCGTAATGATTGAGAATCGAAATGCGCTTAAAATGTAGATGATTTTAAAAGTTTTAGCGTGAATATATATATATATATATATATATATATATATATATATATATATATATATATATATATATATATATATATATATATATATCAGTGATGTATGATGATTTGTACCATGAGGTGTGCTCTGAACTATAGATGCACAAAAACATTTTAGTATATGTAAAAAAAATGATGCTCATTATGAGAACAAATGAAAAGGAGCAAGGGAATTAGGGAAAAATCTTTTAGATGTACAAAATTCCCAAATTCCCGTAATTAGCCGATGCATAATAGAACATAAAAGAAGAGGAGAAAAAAGTTTACAATCTATTTGCTTTTAAATAAATCCCCAAAAGACTTCTCTCGACAGACACTCTTATCAGTAAATGTCATAAAAACAGTCAATACTTTATCTAATAGAAATGAAAAACGGAAAAATGGATATTACAAATCGTCACAAAGGGTTTAATCTTGAATCCTTGAAACGAACAACAACAAAAGTTAATGAAAGTGCAACGTTCAGGTCCATCCATTCTTCAGCTTTCTTCAGGTTGATAAAAGCAAACTTCCATAATTTTGAAGTACGGATGCTCAAAAATGAAAAAAGAAGGATCAAGTTGCAATTTTCGCCTCACCGACGATGATTCGAAATGTTCCGTTAGTCCACACCACAAAAACAAAAACTCTCTTACCCTCGCCCAACACCTATCCCACGGAGACTAACGAAATAAATTCAATGTATCAATCCCCAGTGGGTACGGAAATTTCGGTCGGGCAGAAACTAACGAAAAAGCCCCCAAACGCTATGACCTATATCGCCGTTTTATTCTAATTTAAAACTTCTGATAACCCGATCCTACTCTTCAGGCTAGGATTGCAAAAATCTGAGAACTTGGCTTATCTGAACCCAAAATAAAAAGATAGACAAGACTGGTCGTTCAGGAGTGACGTTGAAATGTTTTGGTCAATCAAGATCAAACTGTTGTTAAAATTTGAACTAACGCCACGAATTGAGTTTAAGTTATGGGCGTTAGCTTTTGGAGTGGATTATCAAAAATCTCTTCTAATTCGTAAGGAAAGAGAGGGGTCCCTTTGCAAAGGTATAAACAATAAAACTGATAGATATAGATAAATATATTGTAAATAACCCAGTTGTAAGGTCCATCTAAGTCCCACCAACTGAGTATGGAAAACGATTATAATTAGCTGTATGGTTGTATCACGTGATTATCAGCCAATCAGAAGCCGATTGTTTGTGAACGCACGAAAAAGGCCGAAACCCAAGAAGTTGGTTGCTGACCTCCAAACTATCTAGTAAAACTTCCTTTGTTAATTGTTTCTCCAGGTTTCATAATTACAGAAACTGCCAGATATTTATTTTTAAAAATCTTCTCGTTAGGGAAACTTCTTACTATGACTGTTTTTACTCTGTTTGATCTATTCATTTTCTTCTTTGTATTTGAAATGTCTTACTGTCTCAGACACACAAGAGGGGTCCCGTAGCAGTTGGCACCCTGTGCGACTGCCACCGTTGCCGGTATCTAGGGCCAGCCCGGGTCTATTGATATACTTGTAAAATGACCGACGGGTATTAATGCTGCGATGGTTTTTCTTTTACCTACTTGTGATGCGACTTACTGGCACATACAGACGTTGAGAGTGAGTCATTTACACGGAAGCAGAGACAGGTCGGTGGAAGCGGACAGACAACATGGAGGATAGACAGGTCGGGAAAGGGATTAGCGAACGGACCGAGCGACAATAGTCGGCCATCTTAGTAATTTAGAACCTCGTGCCCTGTTATTATTAAAGATGGTGGCGATTAGATTCCCGCCCCGAGGAAAGAAAAATGATACGTTGCACTTCTATTACATCTCTTTCCCTTCTCTCTATTTCTTTATTATTAAATTAGCTATCTATTACTTTTTATTCACCCACCCCCTTTCTCTCTCTTATAATTTCTTCCTCCCTCTTCTTTTCACTTCTGGACTTTTTCTGCTCGTCTCACTTCCACTCTATTTCTCTTCCTCTCTCGTTACCCCCATTACCACAATATTTTTCTTTCTCTTTGCACCTTCCCCATGAGTGCCATTCTTTCTTTTTTTTTTCTCCTTTTTTTTTCGTCTTTCTCTTTCCCTTTTCCTCTTTCTTGTACCTTTTTTTTCTATCTCACAGCAGTGGTTTTTTTACATGGGGCGCATCCCCAGGGGCACATGAAGCACTTGCTAGGAGGGGTTGAAGGTGCGAGAAAAGGGTGGCATACAAACCTTTCCTTCCGTCTCATTGTCACACATTTCAAAGCCAACAGAGAAAAAAGCAACAGCAACTAACGCATTTCATGGTTGTATTTGTGATATCTTGATACAGACTTTCAATCAATCATTTTCTTAATCTGATAGATTTTAAACATTTTGTCATTTACTCTTTTTAATATTAACTTTGCCAAATTGAACATTTTTTTTTAAATTTAGTTTTTTAGCTTTAAGATTGAGGGGTGCAAGAAAGATTTTGAAATCTAGCGGGGATGTGGAATTTGAAAAGGGTTAAGAACCACGGTTTCACTGTCTTGAACTCTTTTTTCTCTTCCTTTTAATTTTTTTCCTATAGGCCAATGATGGTGAACCTTTTTCGTACGTTATGCAGATTTTTTTTCAATAATCCTACTATCCGAGCGCCAATTCTGTGTATTTTAGTTTTAAGAAAATGCTTAAAGATAAGAGGCCTATCTTTCTAATAGATGTATTCATAAAACTAGCAGTTTAATAGAATATAACAAGAAATTTCAAAGTTTGCTTATGAAACTAAGATAATAAAATGCAATTGAAAAAAGGTTTTTGTTTCGAAGTCCATCGCATATCATCTACAAACCCGAGGCGTGTGAGTGCTGACACGCGTGTCATAGCTTTGTCATGACTGCCTGCCCTATATTTTCCTTTCTTTCAACCATCAGTCCTTCCCCCCACGCTGTTTCACTCCCCACCAAACGCTTGCCCTCTTCTGCCCTCAGTACACTTTGCTTAACGTGTATTTACAGGATGGGAGCTTCTCCTCCTTGTGCACCTTAACATTTTGTGTCAAAATGGCTACTGGACGATGATAGCAGAACAGAGACCGGTGGGCTGGCCATTTTCTCCCCAGATCGGATGACAACAAAAAAGATTGGGTAGTAGAGAAAAGAAGGGAGGAAATGAATGCGGGAAGGGTACTGGAGAAAGGGAAAAAGGGAGCACAGGGATTAAGACAGAGAGAGAGAGAGAGAGAGAGAGAGAGAGAGAGAGAGAGAGAGAGAGAGAGATGAACAGAAGAAAAAGGAGGAAAAGTGAAGAGATGAGAGAAAGGATTAGAGAAAGATGGAAGACCAAAGAAAGATGATGAGTCGAAAGCAAGTAAAATGAAAGAAAATGAGAAAGAAAGAGTAAAATGAAGAGACGAAAGGAAAAAGAAAGAAAGGTAAAAAGAAAGAAAGAAGAAAGAAAGAAGAAAGAAAGAGAAAAGAAAGTAAGGAAGAAAGGATGAAAAAAGAGAGAAAGAGAAAAAGAAAGAGAGAACGGATGAGAAAAAAGACAGAGAGAGGGAGAAAAAGGAAGAAAGAAAGAACGACAAATGAGAGTAAGAAAAAAGAAGAAGAGAAAGGAAAGAAATAGAGAGAGAGAGGAAGAAAGAGAGAGGGGAGAGGGAGAAAAGGGAAGAATGAAAGAAATGAAATTGATAGAGTAGATAAATAAAAGACAGCAAGAGGAAACAACCAAATGGACGTCGGAAGAGAAAAGAAGCAGCAAAAAGAGAAGATAAAAGATGTCAGAGCACGAAGAATGGAAAGAAAGTAGAAAGAAAGGAAGGATAGAGAAGAAGAAAAGCGAACAGCGAATGACAGCAAATGAACAAATGACTCAGAAAGAAAGTATCTGAAGCAAAATAAGGGAACAAAATGGCTGAAAAAAAGCCCAAAGTCTCGAGCCAAATCTTAGATATTCGCTTGAAATCTAAAATGCCGAACGAACCATGTGAAATCTGAAATGCCAAAACACGATGAAATCCAAACACCAGTTGCTATAACGTCAAGGTAAATCGACAGTTTTCTCCCATCAGTATCTGGACTTCCACCACATTTTCTTCATTCGTCAAGGTTGACTGTCTCCCCTCTTTTGGCTCATTTTTGAAACTCTTGTTCCGTTTAGGGACTGTTGTTCAATGTGGGACAGCATCTCCGTAAACATAATTCCAAGTTCCCATGATTCGGGAAGATTAGTGCCTGAGATTTGTTTAAAATGTTGCTGGCTCTGGCCTCAAAATTCTTCTCATGAATGCACCATTACGAGACAAACCCAAGCATATTACTGGGAGAACTTGTTCACTCATCTTAGAGACACGTTCAAACTCATTCGAAAGAAACTCATCAAGGTATGAACTGGAAAACTAGTAGCGATACTTTTTGACTTACGCTTGTGTTATATATATATACATATATATATACATACATACATATATACATATATATATATATATACATATATATATATATGTATATATATATATATACATATATATATATGTATATATATATATATATATATATATACATATATATATATATGTATATATATATATATATATACATATATATATATATGTATATATATATATATATATATATACATATATATATATATATGTGTATATATAAATGTATATATATACATATATATATGTATATATATATAAATATATATATATGTATATGTATATGTATATATATATATATATATATATATGTCTCAAACATGTAAACAGCAAATTATTTGGGTCCCGGGGGGCTTGGCTAATTGAAGCTCCCTCCAACATATATTAGGAGTTGTTATTCCATAATGTCAGACAAAATACAATAACTGAATGACTATCTATAAATCTTATGGTACCCCTGAATTGGGAGCCCGGGTGGCGTTTAAAAATAGACCATATCTCTTCCCTCAGCCACGCCTACACCTTCACTTTTGACTCTATATTGGGGGAAAACGTTTACCTTCACTTTCGACCCTTTTAAAGAGGAGGAAAAGTCTCCCTTCATTTTTGACCCCTTGAGGCAAAAGAGGGGAAAAGTATCCCTACCATTTTGACACCTTGAAGGAGGGGAAACTTTCCTCACACGTTCGAGCTCTTGAATCTTGAAAAAAAGTCCTCCTTCATTTTTAACGCCTCCGACGACCAAAAAGTCTCCTGTCACTTCTAATCCTATACAGGGAGGAAAAAGTCTCCCTTCACTTTTTACCCCCCCCTTAAAGGGAAGGGGAGTTTCCCTTCACTTTAGATCATAAAAGTTGTATATACGCACGTAAAGTAAGGTCTCACTTTGAAATTATTGTAAATATAATCCTCCTTTAAAAATCATCAAAACACTTTCTCAAAACTTTATTTTTTCCAACCCTTCCCCTATCCATTGAATATACATGCCACATTTCAAATTTGGTTGGCCTGTGCCCATGTTTAAGTGTTTTTGAAGCATGACAGATAATCAGGCACCTCCTACTTTACGTGTGTGTGTGTATATATATATATATATATATATATATATATATATATATATATATATATATATAATCAATGAGGAGGGAATAGAGTAAAGAAGAAAAAATAATTTAGGTACTTGCAATGCATTCCAAATGAAGTAATAAGAAAAAAATCCTTACATAAATAAACGGAGTAAAACACAAAAAAATGGGTCCTAAATACCCGTTTACAGGTATAAGTATTCGGTGCTGAATTGAGGCTAACGAAAACAAGATAAACAAAATAATAAAAAAGACGTGACGGGACTTTTTAAAAGGGAGAAGTGTCGGTGGCCGACCGTTCTCATTTCACAATAGTCAGACTGCCTTGAAGCAGACCGGCCTTTTCTTGTTTGAGGACCGGACTAAAAGACGATGATCGGAAGGTCGGGTGGTCTCGGCGTGGATCATTTTCAACTATACATTCATCTTGAAACGTGTTGGTACGCACACAGACGCATGCTAGATATGTAGAGAGGGATTTGAACAGATAGATTTGAATAGACTCAGATAGATTTGAATGGACTCGGATAGACAGATTTGAATAGACTCAGATCGTCTGATTTGAACAGACTAAAATAGATAGATAAGAGTGAACTGGGATGGATTGATTGATAAATAGATAGGTTGATAGATTTTTCGAAAATATCGAACAAAATCTCCTTTTAAAAGTTCTCAATTTTTAGATATCTTGATGGAAGATTAATTTTTAAATATCCAATTTTAGCCTCGCACAAGACCACAACATTTTTACTCCTGAGAAAAGAAAAATGTTTCCTTTCCTCTAAAAACGATTTTTTTTTGAAAAGCTAAAAATTGCGTAAGCGAAAATTTGACTGAATTTATAATGCCTTAGGGAAAGAAGATCGATCACCAGTAAAAGCTAGGATTTTGAACGATGATTTACGAACTAAATAGGCTCTCCTCACTTCGAAGATTGGCGCAACACAATCTCCCTCTGTATCATCTCATTATTCTCTGTTGCATATAGAGCTTAGATCAAGAAGTGCAAGTATCCGAGATCGGTGAGTTCGAATCCAAGCTTAGACCATTTGTGCGAGGGTAGGGCCCATCACATTTTTTACGTTTACTTACGGGAAATCTAACAAAATATAGTAAAACCGGTCTGGTTAGTCACTCATAGAAAACGTCAGGTACTTCTAATGGTACAAAACTTTTAGAACACAGAAATTAGCAGATACAATTGATTTTTTAAAACCAAGTTCTCCCCCTTTGCATTGTTTAATAGTTGTCTTTTGATAGTAAATATTGATAGGAAAATCTGTAGTTGTTCCTCCTCCCACCCATTAGGGTAGGGGGAAGAAAGTAGATATGGACCCACGAAAATTGATAAGCGGGGGAGGGGTCAAAATGGACAACTAAGAGTACCCATGTGTTTGGTTCGATCTTGACTGGGTGCTCCCTTTACTCTCGGTTTGTGCCATACTTACCTCAGCTTGTGTAAATGCTGAGGCAGTACGTGGGATCCGCCGACGCCGAGACAGCTGAGGGTGCCGCAACTCTGGGGACGCAATTCATCAGAGGGACACCGAAAAATCAAGAAAAAAAAATAGTAATCAAAAAGATCTATAAAGTATTCTAAGAAAAATTACTGATATAATCTAAAAAATTCTAAGAAATGATATTTAAAAAAATGCAGGGTAGGGGTGCTGTCGGACGAAACGCCGGCTCTGATTGATATATATATATATATGTATATGTATATATATATATATATATATATATATATATATATATATATATATATATATATATATATATATATATATGTATATGTTTATAATTTGTACTTTAGAGAGTGAGACAGACTCGGGAGTGAAGTGTTTAGTGGTAAGGTTTATTAATCCTTATAAGTCAATAGTCCATACCTGTTTCGGGATTCTTCCCATCATCAGTGGTGTGTGCTGTTCGAGTGTGTATTAAAATGTACCATATATATATATATATTTATATATATATATATATATATATATATGTATATATATATGCATATATATATGTATGTATATATATATATGTGTGTGTGTGTGTATATATATATATATATGTGTGTGAGTATATATATTTATATCTATCTATATATATATATGTGTTTGTGTGTATGTGTGTGTATATATATATATATATATATATATATATATATATATATGGACCAATACATTTAGTTGAGTGTGTTTATGAATGTATGTCGGTACCTGTATGTATGCATATTAGCGGGTAAAAAAATCTATGCAGTTGATAAATATTTATGAATCTAGAAGTATAGAGAGACATTAGGTGAAGCCTACACCCACACAGAAATACATTTTTTAGTACATATTTCTTCTCACGCACACGTACTGTTCTCGGATGTATAAGTAACAAATTACCTACGCATGAATACTTATACAAGAACCGATTCGAGCGTACTTAATTTTAATATTCTTTTAGGTATCGGAGATTTCATACCAAGTTTTATTATTTTTGGGTGTGAAAACTGAAACCTACATGCTTTCGGCTCTATTTGTTTGAAACTGCCTATTTCTTCATCGACCTTTTTTTTCAATTTTGTTCGGTTATACATCTCGTTTTTCAGCACGTATCACCAAACCATACATGGTTACGCATACAGTCGAAAATACCGAGACCAAAGGCATATTTGAATGCAATGAATTATCATAAAGACCCGTGTCTGTTCACATGGATCTTAATATCCCTAATATACGAGTTGGTATCCAAATGTTAGTGCTATTTGAAAAGTCTTTTCATATCTCTCAGTCTATTTTGTACGTACATCTCAGTCTATTCGTACCTGTCTATCTATCTATCTATCTATCTATCTATCTATCCAAATCTCTTCAGATCTATCTATCTATCTATCTATCTATCTATTTAAATCTCTTTCAGATCTATCTATCTATCTATCTATCTATCCAAATCTCTTCAGATCTATCTATCTATCTATCTATCTATCTATCTATCTATCTATCTATCTATTTAAATCTCTTTCAGATCTATCTATCTATCTATCTATCTATCTATACAAATCTCCTTCAGACCTATCTATCTATCCAAATCTCTTCAGATCTATCTATCTATCTATCTATCTATCTATCTATCTGTCCAAGTCTTTACATTTTTATCAGACTATTAGAAGCCGTCAACCAATACTGTCACCAGAACTGTCGACATAGGTTTATTCTGTATTTAAGCTAGGTTGGCTGACTGGCCAATTATGTATGTATGAATTTATATACGTATCACGACAAGCGTCTCTCTGTTTCAATGTTTCGCTCATTTCGAGCTTCGTCAGGAAAGTAAGGTCTTAAGTTTACCCTATGGTTGTGATCACCACTAAGCTTACCACAAATATGATCTGCAAACACACCAACTCCCTTACCCACCACAAATTCACAGCCCAACTATGTAAACACCCAGTTTCTGATAGCAACCAACCATTTTATCTATCTATCTATCTATCTATCTATCTATCTCAGTATTTTCATATCAACCTCCCTTGTTTCTGTTTATTTTTTGAAATTTTTTCTTTTATTGCTTTGCTTCTTCTTTCTGTCATCCTTTCCTTCATATTTGCATTCCATTCATAGTAATAGAAACCCACACCCAATACCCTGCATTCCTAGGCAACCCTTTAACAAATAGACCTTTTTCTGTTGACGAAAAAAAGTAACAATGCCCGTTGAATCTCCCGAGCTTGCTTTGATCGGGTTCAATAAACCTTATCATATTTGTAAGAAGTTTTCTTAGCATGACCAACGTTTTTTGGCAGCATACCATGTTGGGGATGATCCATGGAAAAATTGGAAAAAAGGGGCCATCAATGAGTATTTTACTTATCTCGCCTTTTGTTGGGTGCTGATCACTAAAAAGAGTCCGAATTTGAAAAAAAACACACACACAAAATAGAGAACAAACAGGTGTGAACTCTGTTCTGCGCCATGATTATTATTAACTGGTAATTCAATATTGGCTATCCAATTTCATTATTATTCATTTCATGAAATGAAGTATTGTAAACCGCTGTAAATCAATATCAGTTATTATTATCTGCCACTATTCACCTTCATCTTAATTGTTGTTGCCTTTTATTGCAACTAAACACAGGCTGGGTTCCCTCGAGTAGTGAGTAAATGAATTATCGACGTGGATCAACTTACGACCCTCTATGAGAGAAAGTGGCTCGCCTAACTTGCGACTACTCTTACCACTGGGCTACTTGAACTCAGTGGCAAGCACTAATCAAACTAATCAAACCTAACACTCATTCCATATATATATATATATATATATATATATATATATATATATATATATATATATATATTGTGTCATCAACAGACAGCTATTTCGTTATGTTACAACTCTTCAGTGTGGCTATAGACTATCCATTATCCCTCCCAGTACCATGAGGTAGGATCGAAACCTTCGCTCCAGACGGAGAAGAACGCATCCTTTCTCTACTCCACGGAACTGGACGATCAATAAGGTTGAATGTAAGTGATATATTTACTCATGCATATATTCCCCATCCACCAGAGTGCTCTATTCCTACGTTGGAAGAGCATTGTATAAGCTTATGATGAATGAGTTACATATATATATATATATATATATATATATATATATATATATATATCAGTAACCTTTTTGCAACTATTTATCTTCGACCAAATTGTTGCCTTTTATCGTGAATAAACTCATGGCTGACGGAAAGGATCGGAACAAAGAATAAGTTCCAGGTTAGAATCGAACTCATGACCCTTTCTGTCTGAGTTTAGTTGTGAAAAAAAAACAACAACATTTATAAGATGAAGGGGAATAGTAGCAAAAATTTGATGATAAGTTTTCTTATATTCCGAGCATCTTTCTCGAATTCCATCGTCGCTAAAAATGAGAAATAAAAAGGATTAACGGATCAAGAATGATAACCTTCGGTAGAGCAAGCTCAACCTTCCAGAATAATGAAATTCCATTAATCCTTAAGAGAAGAATATACATACAATGCTTCCTCTTGAGAGTCATCCATGGAGCTGAAACATGGAACCTAACTAAGAGAAACTTGAGAACCATGCAACGTGTGCATTAGATCAAATCAACATTAAATGGAGAGATCATAAGACAGTGCAGTATCTTAGGGGAAAAAACAGGAGCCCGAGACATCGTAAAATCCATCAGAAAACTCAAATGGCAATGGGCTGGCCATGTTGCAAGAATTGAAGATAACTGCTGGACATCGCTAACAACGTGGATCCCATGCGAAATACCGTGGCCGGCAGTAAATAAGATGGAGAGACGAAGTAGACGGATTCAGAAAATATTGGATCTGCGACATCCGCGATAGAGAGGTGTGGTGGACATTGTAACGGCAGACGATTGAAGACTGATTATAATGACGATAATGATATGTGAAAATATTGATTGGTATTCCCATGTTAATCCACATTGTATTATTCAGAGTTACTTTCATCCTTTCATACATATATATGTATACATGTTGAACGGCTGTAGCCACCAAAGATGGCGAGGGGAACGATCATTTTTATATGTGCATGTGTTTATGCATTTGTGTGTTCCACGCTCTTGGCCATACCGTTTTGTCAACAGACTTGAACATTAAAATCAGTTCTCTACTAGAACCCTTCTAAAAAATTTTTTTTTCACTTTTAGAAAAAAAACCGAAACTTTTTTGACCTTTCGGGGGTTTCATTCTAACGGGTAAAATAATAACGTCAAGATTCTCAAGAATCTAGATGTTTCTAAATATTTTTTTTTTACTTTATTTCTGATGTTTTCCAGTTGAAACGCCGATGATGTCATAGATTTGAAAAAAGAAAAAACCCTGACCATATCTATTCTCCAGTTGAACTCTGTACATTACCTCAAATTTTGACTCCACAGTTGTTCAGTTATTGACTGTGAAGGCGAGTTTTATATCTTTTAACCATTTTAATTTCACACAGAGCGTCTGTCTAGGGCCGTAAGTAAACCGTGCAGACCGGAAATAGAATAGATACAGAATAAGCTCTAGGTGAGACTCAAAATGCATCCCTTTTCCCTCCCGGAAAGCAATTGCAACTGCTCTATCGAGTGAAGCACTAGAACTCTTACAGTCGGTGGATGATCAAATATTACCCTTGAACTCGTCCTTCATTTGATCTGATCGCTTGGCACCAAATTTGTTATTCTTTTAATTGAACTATTCTTATTAGTAGTAGACATTTTTTTTATCTTGGATTACTTTTATCAGATGATATATTGGTAATCATTATCAATTTTTGACAAGTTTTTTCTTATATCCTAATTTTCCAGACAGCAAATCCAAATAAATTCTGATTTTCCCATAAAATGTACTCATAAATTCAACCATGCGACGACTTGCGTCCGGGTTATGTTCTGGTAGTTGGAACACGACTCGATCTGGGCGTAAGTCGATCATTACAGGTTGAAGTGAAATATACGCACTGCACAACATAAGATATCATAACACATACGTGAATTACCATTACCCCTATATTTTCCATCCTTGCCCCCCAACGTCATCCATCACATCTCTTCCACCAATCATTGGCTCAACTCAGCAAGGTGTCTCCTCTTTTACTTTCTTCGTCACACCTTCTCTGTTTGGAGAACTTCAAATAAATATGACGTATGCATTGCATTTTCTTCATCAAGCTAACAATAACACGACGAAAGTTTGGTCATTCGCAGTTCAATCATAGAATGGCTGAAATTCCGGTAAGAGGGTTCTAATCTCCTACGAGGACGTATCTGCGATCGGACGTATCTGCAATCGGACGTATGACTGTATTATTTTCATAGAGACCAACTTGGCACAACATTGCTTATCTTAAGTGAGGACTGACAGGGCTGTTGTTATCTAATCAGGTCAAAGGTCCTAATTGACAGCGACGTGATGGTATTTTATCATTTACTATAACGCTATGAAGCGTCAAAGAAAGCAGCATAAGCCGAAGCCCAGATGTTGATAAAAGAAGGAAGATAAAACAGGTCTGGTTAGTCACTGAATAAAAAACCGTCATGTGACCAACGTCTTTTGGAAGCTTGTCGTGTAAGGGGTGATCAATTAAAAAATTGAAAAAGAGGTAAATTACTGAATGAATCACCCCTCTCGTCTTTTGTTGAGCAGTGATCCCTAAAAAAGTGTGAATTGAAAGAAAAAAAGCATGAGTCTTGGCACGAACTAAGGGGCCATTTAGCGTAAACTTGAACTGCAAATCATCTCCCCCCCCACACACACATGCATTAAAATCTTACGGGAAGTAAAAAAAGTTGTTTTTTTTTTCGTAGAAATAATGAAGAGTAAATGTTTGAAATGTCGGCCCTCTAGCTCCATAATGGTTTTAGGTTGAAGGGAAGGTGCAAATGGTGGAAATTGCACTTGACTTATCTGTTATACGTACAATTGAATCTTCCAATGCCACACACTGCTCACTGCTCACCTCTTACCTAAAATTTTACTTTCTGCAGTCTCAATTAGCCACCATCAATGCAAGAGAATACGTAATTGATAAGTGTAACGGAATAATGGTTTCTAAACAAACAGCGCTGGATTTTCCGATACCTGTGTGGGTGTCTGGTCTGTTTTTTTTTTGTGTGCTTTTTTAATTTTAAAAATTGATAAAGTTGTTTTATGATAGTTTTCCGTACATTACAGTTTTTACCATCTTCTATCAGTTATATATGTAAAATAGCAACTGGAAATATTTTTTTCTTTTTTAACAGTATTTGATATTATACGGATTCTGAATTAATTTTCATATTATGTATCCGAAAGATGTTTGTTGAATTTTACATATATCTATTTTTCACCACATAAGTTTCGTCAAATTGATTTCCTCTGATGTTATGAAACGAACAACCTTTCATCACCTCACCTTTTGATCTTCAACTGAAAACTACTTACTGGACGAGGATTGGAAATCCATAGTCTACGAAATGTTCTTTATGCAAACCCGTTAGAGAGGTCACATGTTGGATTGTCCGTTGTCTAGACTTGGGGTCGGCATGTTTTTTTGAAGTCGCGCCGAATTAGAAATGTGTTTATGTTTTGCGAGCCAAAGCGAATGATAAATTTCATTATAGGTGTATATACCTTTATAAACTTCTGTATTCAATCAATCATGGGGAACTATGTTTTTTCTTTAAATTTTGGTTCAAATTTTGTATATAATAATAGACAAGCAGGAAACACATTTTCAGCCAAAAAAACGTTGATTCGTTTGAAGCCAATGGAAAAATGGAACTTTTTCTTTATTTTTCGATTCTGAATGTTATTATTCGTTAACCAAAGACAGACAAGAAAAACAATTTTTTTTGTATGCAGCCTTACATATTCAAAGTCGGCGGGCCAGATGAAATAAGGCCGCGTGGTTTGCCGTCCCCTGGTCTAGACAACCACAAAAATCTCTTATTGAGAAACCACGTAAGTATTTGTGGCTTGTTTGGTTATTACGTGAATTTCATACCCTAGTTAATCCGTTACAAATCTCCGTTTTTTTACTGACAAATCCACCTGGCAGAGAATTGTGCCAAGATTGTACATATCAAAGTTTGTGCATACTGAATATATTTCCTTTGGCTCAAAACATCAGAGAATTACAACCAATGGGTCACAATGATAGATAGTAATAAAATCAAATGTCAGAAACATTTATTTGTAAAACATGTTGTAGCTAACTAGGAAAAGCTGTCGGTAGCCCTCATACCAAAGTACAAGAGCTATGATGCAGGTAATACGTAGGAGATAATCGTGTTAGTTGGAACATCAGATTAGTTATAGTGTACTGTTAAAATTGTTATATTTTATTTTACTCATTGTTAGTAATCTCTTATTATGCTTTATTTATGACCTAAACTTTAGCAGAGGTGTACAGATATTAAAAGAATAGAGTATATATAGGGTTCGATACTATCCACTGTTTTAGGTATCACATTGGGGTCTTTGAACATAAGTCCCATGGATAATGAGGAGGGGGGATACAGTAGTTATTTTTATTCTCTGATGGTTACTTTTTCTTGTGGGTTCGATCCTCATTAGGCGTGCCACTGTCTAAATCTTTTGTTCAGCTAAGCTTAGTAAATATTTACCTTGGGTCCCGGCAACTATGTGGATGACTGTCACTCAAATATTCCATATTTACCGAAGTACTCAAGAGGAATTTTTGTATTTTTCTTTCATCTTTTCCTTTTGTCGTTTCCAACCATCTCTCTCAATCCCTGTGTGACCCACTTCTCTCTCTCTCTCTCTCCATATATATATATATATATATATATATATATAGAGAGAGAGAGAGAGAGAGAAAGAGAGAGAGAGAGAGAGAGAGAGAGAGAGAGAAAGAGAAAAGTGGGTCACACACACACACATATATGTATACAAAGAGATAGATAGATAGAAAGAAAGAAAAAGAGATAATGTCTATTAAACGTCCTAGTTATTTATTTCTGCTTACGTGCAAACATTTTATCAATAGGGTCGGAATTTTGTTAAAAAAAATGATCCTAAGTTGGTATGTTTTGAAGTTGTAGATTATCATTGGACATTATCAAGAAAATGTAATTAATGTAATTAAATCCTAATTATTATTGTTTTTTAAATTTCATATTTATATTTCAGTGTTGATTTTTTCAAACCTGAGTAACCATCACTAAATCTATTGTATTTTTTTTCAATCGTGTAACTGAAACCTGTCCATGTATCTGTCTTTCTCTATCTGCTATAATTTTTCATGTTCGTATATTTATTACAACTTTTTCTTCTTGAGCGGCATTTATTGGGATAAGGTATTCTAGCCTTTATCGAAAGAATAGTTCTATTATTAATAGACTGGTGTCTGAGACATAGAGAGTTGAACTCAAAACAAAATATTTCTATACCAATCTGAACCAGCGTCGTTGTGCGGCTTCTGAGTGGAATTCAATCCACGGGGTTTCTTTAGGACCCTCTTCACTTCTCATCAGTCGCCCTGTTTTCATTCACTTCTATATGGGCAAACATTTTCTGAAATATCAAGAAATTCCTAGATCCGCCGCCAGTGGCGACCCCCTGCATCCCATTCCGTCTTCTAGGCCCAGAGATGAGCCGTATTGTATGCTATTGACTTCTCCACGCAAAAACACGACACGAGTGTGAACGAAACCAAGCCTTCGTTGATCATTGGATTGTGTCTTGCAGCTGACGGTCTCTTCTTTTTTTTTTGCTCAGAAATGGGCGAAACAGCTTCTACCACGGGTATCTGCTTGCGAGGGGTGATTGAAAGTTGGAACCTTATGTTGGCCAAGGATAAAAAAGGTCACCATAAACAGTGACAGATTAGGACGAGTCATAACTCAAGCACTCCCTATTTCTTTGCCTGACAACCAATATCAGAATATATCTTTTTGTCTCAACTGGATTATATGTATTCGTTTGCACACCCGTTCAACAAAAGTGAACGGGGCACTCATGGTTCTTGCATGGAGGTTGAAGTGGGAGCAAAAGGCCACCTTCGTTTCCCAGTAAACTTCCGTCTAACTCCAGTACAAAGTCTGGAGTCGACTACATTTTCCTATCGTAGCAAGAACAAGAACAATCCTTGCATAATAAAGGGGTGTAAAATCAAATTTCCCCTACTGTGATTTGAACTGACGATCAACGGTTTGCCATGACTCTGTTTTACTGACTGGGCTAAATCAACAAGTCTAAGATAGTGATCATCATCATCATCATCATCATCATCATCATCATCATCATCATCATCATCATCATCATCATCATCATCATCATCATCATCAGTCTTGTAGCGTCCGTCTTCGGAGAGAACCTACACGACCTCCAACTAATGACAAATGAACTAAATGAAGAGAGCAAGAAAGTCGGCCTACACATGAACTTCAGCAAGACGAAGATCATGTGCAACAACCACATCGGGGAGAAAAAAAAGTCTAAGATAATGAACATTTATTATCCAGATACTCATGGGCTTACTTCATTCTAATGAATAAATACATTGATAAACAAATATTTCTATAAGTTTTTATCTGTCATATATACAATGCTCAAGTTGTCGTAATCATTTTCAGTCGGTATATAAAATAGAGTTGAGTTGGACCCTTGCATTTGTTAGTTTATTCATCACTTTCTCAAGTCCATTGTTGAGCTTCCCCAAGTAAGTGCATGCTATGGGGGTGAGACGTGTGAGACATGACAGGCCTCACCCTGCCTTGCTGACAGGGAGAGGAGCCGGATACATGCCTTCCTACTCTTTACAGCTAGGGCGTAAGTGCGAAGTGAACAACACCTACGGAGCTGAAACATGGAACCTTACCAAAAGATTGACCCTCAAAACTGAGAACCATGCAACGTGCACATGAAAGAATCATGCTCAACATCACATTGAGAGATCACAGAACAGTGCAGTTTATTAGAGAGAAAAGAACATGATCATAGAATCCATTAGAAAGTCAAATGGCAATGGGCTGGCCACGTTGCACGAATGTCAGACAACCGATGGACCTCACAACTCACAACGTGGACCTCCAGAAATCATGAGCGAAACAAGGTCCGGCGAAATGTAAGATGGCGTGACGAAATAGACAAGTTCAGAGAGTATCGGCTCCGCGACGCCATGATAGAGAGGTCTGGCGAATCACGTGGAATGTCTATGTCTAACGACGGGCGTGAAAAGTTTGATGATATTCATGATGATTATGATGAATGCAAACTGCCTCTGCCAGGGTTGGAACTCGACTCTGCCGACCCCGTTACCACGTGCCGTTCACGGCTCGGCCACCAGCACCTCCTGTAATCTACCCGATGCCAAGGAAGTATAAATAAATATCGTCCATCGCTGAGCCCAAGTTATATCCAACCCGTCGGCTTTTAACCGTTCGATAAGCGTCATCATCAATCCCTACGACAAGCTTAATGGCTTAGCTCGTTGTTTACGGTTATTGCTTCGGGGCTTAGCGTACGAGGCAATTAAAAATATCAACGTCGTCAGGTTTCCTATCTACCAGCACATACCAATCTACTTAAACCACTATCTCTACTTGACGATTTCTGTTTGTGTTTCGGCAGGGGAGCTACTCCCTCTGCTCTCTCTCTCTCTCTCTCTCTCTCTCTCTCTCTCTCGTTACGCATCCGTGTCTCTATAGACACACACCGAACGTTAATACAACAACAAAAGGGGTTCATCCTGCCCGTTGACATTTTACTGCATACGTACTTGGGATTCGCAGACATTTCAAGCTGTGTGTTTTGTACCACACTCGCAAGCAAAACACACTTCAAAACGGAACGGAAACACACACACACACACTCACACACTAGTGCTCGCACAAACACACATGCTCGCACAAGCGCCCACGTACAGAATAGATTAACGGTGTTTTTTTTATGAATGAATTGAGACGTTCATTTGTGAAAAAATTCCCGGATAGTGATCAAGTATGATATTTATTCGCCCCCAACCAGAGAAAATTTGACACAAAGTGGGGGTCTGATGTGGGGGCCCCACACGGATAGAGATTAAAAAAAAATGTCAAGTTCTCTTGGTACTTGCCTTTCAGCATACCTCGGGAATCAGGGAATAACCATGACCCTATTCCTCTAAGTGCAACGGAAAGATGCAGCTTGAGGGAGTGGGTCCCAGTCGGACAAGTCTATATTTTTGGGGACTCCAAAAAATCGTGACTCGAGTAAGCAATCTTGCTAAAATTGTTGAATAGTGGTGCAGAAAGCCGACAAAAGGAGATGCTGGAACTTCGCTTCGGGAAAGGCATGAATTCATCTCCCCCTGGCAATAGATAAAATTACGCTGGGTGATACGAGTGACGCCTATTGCAGTACCTGTCGCTTCTACGTCTAATTCACAAATCGCAACTGCTTCAAGTAAGTAGTAGTGTGATATATGGAGCCCAATCAGATGTAGATGTAGCCAGCGTAAGGGTAGGGAAGCTGGCAAAAAATTAAGAGGTTCCAGATTTCGTTAAAAATCATTATAGAGAAGGGAAGACCTAATTTCAGTTCAGAAAAATCTCCCCATCCGGATGATGACTTTAGTAATAAGAAAATCCACTATACGCCGGTGTTACACAGGTGTGAATCAATAAGTCCGTAGCCTAACACGTGGTTATTCGGTGAAGTTCGATCTACAATGTTCGTTGTATAATGTTCTATGTCAGTGGTTTCGAAACGTTGAAAACTCAAGGACACTTTCTGTAAGAGAAACATTCAGTTTTTGACTGAGTTAGAATTATTCACAACATTAGACATCTTTTCTTTTTTTTTTTTTACCTTCAAAAATTATATTCTAGATAGATTACGTTTATTTGAATTCCAACATACGGTACAGTTTTGGTTGTTATAACGAATATTGACGATATTTCTGTTTCGATTGTTGCTATCAGCGACATAATAACTAAATAAAGGGCAGCGTCTCCGCATTATTTCAAGTTTAAACCACCGGCATATTTTCATGAAACCGGACGAACCTTTTGAACGGGCATGCCACAGTTATCATGATTCCAAATTCATCAAATAGCCAAATTCTTTGGCACGACTTCACTTTCACAGACAAACATAATTATGAACGCTTGGTACTGATATGATGACATCTGCAGAATAAATGTTTCAGATTTTACTAGTATTAGTAAATTACCTGTTCGTTCGCTGACGGCATACCTTAGATTAGAAAACTAAAGCACTGCAGAATCTGTTTCAACTCATGGGAGTTGTCAGTTTGTAGGGTGCAGCCGTTTAGAAATCTATCGAAACATAGAAACAGATATTCTTCGCCTTTATAGTATTTTATATATATATATATATATATATATATATATATATATATATATATATATATATATATATATATACTGTGTACTCTGTAATTTGGCAGCATATTCTCTTTAATGCACCTTTCATTAAAAATGACGGACAAGGAGCATCTCAGTAATTTTTTTACTAATCTTTTCTAGTTTTTGTTCACTTGTACAAAAACAAATAGAGTATTAATAAAAATATTGAAGAATGCTCCATGTCCGTCATTTTTAGTGATACACACACGCACACACACTCACACAGATATATCATCATCATCATCATCATCATCATCATTATGTCTTTTAACGTCCGTCGTTGGACATAGACCTTCCCCAGGATTCGCCACGATTCTCTGTCATGGGCATCGTGGAGTCAGTATTTCCTAAATCTCTCTCTCTCTCTCTCTCTCTCTCTCTCTCTCTATATATATATATATATATATATATATATGTATACATATATATATATATATATATATTCTACACAATAATCTCTTCAGGCTCCAGTGACAAAAGAGTGATAAAAAAGGATGCGCCCAACCAGGCAGATATCAGTAGGGTGAAGCCGCATGGTTAAATGTCAATTGAAGAGAATTCGCGGGAAAAATACACAATAAATTGAAGTCAATGCTATTAATATATATATATATATATATATATATATATATATATATATATATATATATATATATATATGTGTGTGTGTGTGTGTGTATATATATATATATATATATATGTATATATATATATATATATTTCAAATGACCTCTCGCTCTCCCCCTCTCTCTCTCTTATATATACATATATATACATAAGAGGGAGAGAGAGGTCATTTGAAATTTGTTGATTCTGTGCTTGTAAAATATCCGACACCCTGGAGTCGGTATGGGTTGGAACGAAACCAGGCCTTAGTTGATCATTGGATGGTGGTGCCTTCCAAATCATGGTCTCTGTTGTTTGGGTTGGAATTGGGCGAGACAGACTCTTTCATGAAAGTTGAAAGTCGAAGGAAAGTGGAAGCAATAGGCTTCAAACGTTTCAGCTGGCTGAACTAAGAAGTGGATCTTTGAATAGAATTATAAAGAAGAACGGAAAGATATTTTTACTGAGTCCGTTAAGTGCTCAATGATGCAAAAGTAGAGAACTGATAACAACGGGAAAAATAAGCAGATAAATGAAGGTTAAAGAGGGTATTGCATAGTCTACATGCACAGGATCCACAACTTTTTTTAATGTATGCCAGTATATATATATATATATATATATATATATATATATATATATATATATATATATATATATATATGTGTGTGTGTGTGTGTGTGTGTGTGTTTGTAATACAAATCAGGAATACAATATAATATAATATTATACCATATCCGATGTATGATGGGTTTATTGTATGACTTGCTCAATTCATAAAAAATCAAGTTGATTTTGAGTAGAGCTTAAAATATAATGGAGTAAGGATTTGCTACACAAACACGTTCATGTAACAAAACCTCACTTCAATAACGATGATGATGATGATGATGATGATGATGATGATGATGATACCAGAAAGAGTGAGGAAGAAGGCTTTGGTGAAGCTTCGACTGGCCCAGCAAGCCTAAAATGGATTATAATCTTTTTGAAAAATTCAACAACTGTTGTATCAACATTTTAAATCACGTGAAAAAAATTCCTCAGATCAATAAATATGGTTAGAATAAATTTTATTTATGGCGTTTCCCACCGACAAACATCTAAAATAGAGTAGAAAATATTTTTAAAGTATCAAGATTCTTGAGAATGTAGATGTTATTAATAAGCGATACCTGACAAAATGAGTCCCAAGCGGATCAAAAGAGCTTTTTCCCTAAAATTCAGAAAAGATATCAACACAAACGCACGTACATATAAGAAGGATAGGATCCTTCGTCCCCTTTGGAGGCTACAGATAATCACTGTCCAACCAAACCACTGAGTAATTGGGTCAATGGTTCAACCTGTGGGATGATAAAAAGAAAAGATGATATTGATATTTTTCATTGATATTCCATGTCCATAAGAGAGGAGACAAGATTTATCCAATTACACAAAACACCCAGTCAAAAATGAATACTGCTCATCTTGAGTTTTGTTTTTCTCATTCTAGTATCGAAGCACAAATGGCCCACCCGCCCAACCAGCCAAGTGAGCTACAGATTCTTCCCTCATTGCTCGTTTATGTGTCTTCAGGCTCTCCTGGCCACATTTTGGGGGCTGCAACCTCGGATATTACATTAGACGTTGATATCTCTTGAATCCGTTCTTGCAGGCTTCCCATTATTCTATGAGTCTCTGTCTATCTGTCTCTGTTGCTCTCTCCCCCTCTCTCTTGCACTCTCTCTCTCTTTCTGCCTCTGTCTCTGTCTGTCTGTCTCTCTCATGTATATATATGACATATAATAACCTAATAAATGCGATGTCCATGTCAGATGGGCTTTCAGTGATATGGGAATCTAGTCGGAAGTTATTTCTTTATTTCCGTGTCCTGCAGCTTACTTACCGGTAGTAGACTTTCAAACGACCTGAACATTGCGATAAAAAGATAAACCAATACAAAAGAAATAATCATTAGAATTGTGGTTTGCAAATAACGTGAGTAAACTGGACGGATACTGGGATCAGTGAAATCTCATCGGATACTTTTTAAGGGGAGATAGTAGTTCTGATAAATTCAATTGCAGAACGGGCAAAGGCCTGAAAATCAGCAAATAGCAAGTCAGCTAGATGTTATAATCGAACTGAGATTCCAGATGTAAAGGGTTTTTTCTTGTCAAATTCCAGTCAATACAAGAACAAAATGAACGACAAGGTCAGTCCTAAAATTTAAGAGAGTAAGAATCAACATCTCCTAATCGCGATTTGAAATCACTACCGACTGATCACCTTATCTTAATGACTGAGCTAAATTAACAAGTCTTGAATAGCTTCGAAAACATACCTTTCAGATACACAAGGGATTGTTTCATTCTATTGATTAAATACATTTATACTAAAATATTTACACATTTTATTTATTACTTAAACATTACAAGAGTTTCAGTAATCTTCTTCAGTCGGAATAGAAGTGGTAGGGGGGGTGACCCCGAGGCAGCATGGCTTGTCCATTATATATAAGCTAAATCAAAACACATCTTTCACTTTGCTTATGCCTTTTCTGTGCACTCGCTTTGATGAAAATAACGTTATTTACTTACCCGAAAGTTTCATTATTTTGTTAAGTTTTGCTTGTGGGTAATGAGCATCGCTACAATTCTGGAAAGGGATAACCTCACTTAAAAGATTGGGAACCAATGGAGTTCATTGCAGAGAGAGGGGTCTATTTACTTTTGTCGTGTCTCTGTTGGGTTCTTTCGTGATTAATGACTTGTTATGATCCGACTTTCGCTTTGCTTAAAATACAGAAGGAATACTACTGGGAAGATATACCATAACAACAGGACGCCAATAATCTAAAACAAACATTGCCCTGAAGAAAACCATAAAGGGAAGTACTAGTCGAAACCTGTCGCTTGGGGCACACCATGGCGTCGGCTGTAAAATTAATAAAATGCATGAAAAAACATATTGACATGTATATTATACCCAAACCTAGGAACATGGTTGCCAGTGCTATATATATATATATATATATATATATATATATATATATATATATATATATATATATATATATATATATATATATATATATATATAGTAGAATGGGGATTCGCTACATAAATACATTCATGTTTCTGTCCTGCTTGGAGTTTTTCAGGCATTGAAGAAACCCAAGCAGGGTAGAAACATGAATGTATTTGAGTAACAAATCCTCATTCTACAATATTTGAAGCTCTTCTCTAAACCAGCTTGATATTCAAAGTTGAGTGTATCGGGCACTTTATGAAATAAGCTCATCATGCATCAGATATTGCATTATATATATATATATATATATATATATATATATATATATATATATATATATATATATATATATATATATATGCATGTGTGTATGTGTGTGTATGTGTCTTGGTTCAGTAGTCTTCAAAAGTACTTCTCCTCCCCTCAGCCTGGAACACCACAGTCTGGTAGATACACAGGACTGAGTATCGTTCACTATTCTGGTTTATTTGAGGCTGTGAAATCAAAGAATTCGTCGTATGAGTTCAGAATGGGACGTAAATCAGCGGAAACTTCTCGCAATATCAAAAAAGTGTTTTTTTCCCAGGTCGCCGTCAACGAAAGTACAGCTCAACATTAGCTCGGAAAATATCGAAACAGAATAACCACTTTTTCCAGCATTTCGACCATTTTCTGTAAGGTGAGATCTTCAACAACCAAGTAGCAGCTCAAAACGTTTTCGAAGAATTCATTAGAACCAGGACCCCAGAATTCTATGCCCCCTGAATAAATGGATTTGTTTCTTGTTCACAAAATAGATTCTGAAGATTCTTATTTCGTCTCCTCTTCTAAACTGAGCTATTCTTCTTTAAAGTCAATTATTTTTGCACCGATACTATTCATGAAACTTTAGGGCAACGTATCATTGCTAATTCAACATGCATTGAAAATACATGAAGATATATATATATATATTTATATATATATATATATATATATATATATATATATATATGTATGTATATATATATATATATATATATATATATATATGTATGTATATATATATATATATATATATATATGTATATATATATATATATATATATATGTATACGTATGTGTGTTTGTGTGTGCATGCATACGTGTATGTGTATATGCGCATATGTATGTACGTATATGGCAAAGAAGTTCATTAGGTTTATTGAATAAAAAATAAGAGGTACTTTTTTTCAGGTTTTTGTCATTGACTCTCTTGATCAACATTTTGTTCCACAATCTACTAATCTATCTCAGGTAACTTCATATTCCCATCCACTCAGAGCTTTTTAACTTTTTCAAGAGAGAACTGCTCAAGGTGTCTTTTGCACTTGAGTAGGGAATTGAATTTCTCTTTTTGCTTCTTTTCTTTTTCTTTTGGAGAATTCTTAACCAAATTCAAAGGCAATCCAACAATGCAAATATCTGGTAAGAACAGAGATGAGTGAAAACTTCACAGCTAAGCAGCAGGATTTGTTGCCTTTTTTTTTCGCAAAAAAAAACATAGTCTAGCATTATACTAATAGAACATATATATATATATATATGTATGTATGTATATATATATATATATATATATATATATATATATATATGTATATATATATATATATATGTATATATATATATGTATATATATATATATATATATAATGTGAAGAATTTGATAGCAATTTGTTCGTTGATTACAGCCTTATCAAGGGCAGTACTTGTTCGATACAATCGTTTGGTTCTACGGAAAGAGTTTCTAATCTCAAAATATACACAGGATGGCCATCTACGGTCAGCAGTGATTGATTTCACTTACCCAACGATATCTTGCCTTTCATGTTGCTACGGAAATATCCAATTTTTATCGCCAATCAATAATTTTAAAAAAGAGAGGAAAAAAAACACATTTATGTGGCAAATCACACACTGGATTATTTTGAGTAGCTTTATTGTTCCCGCTCACCTTACGTGGAAACTACATAACAAAGCCGTTGCAAAGGATTTTCAACGCTAGTATCAGATATTTTGAATAAGATAACTATCTCCTGTATCATATGACTATGATTATTCACAAGTAACGTATTGATTGGTCCATTATCAACATCTCCAGAAACATCTCCAGCAGGAAACTTCGCAAATAAACTTTTGACTTGTTCGATCATTCAGAATACCTTTTTGTACTTTGGTCGCATTTTTACTTTCCTTTAAGTTACATGCCAAAAAGTTTAACCTAATTTCTTCCATTTTCAGTCTTAGAATCAATCAATAAAAGATGCCATTTATATCAATTAAAAAAATCCATGCTGATATGACAGAGGACAAAATACAACCAAAATCAACCAAACACGAATCATTGGATTTCGCAGAATTTAAATGCTCCCAATGCCATTTAACAACAGAAGTAAAATAAACATTTTGTAAGCTCCAACACGTATGTGAGTTTGTATCAATATATAGTGTATATATGCCACACACACACACACACGTTCACATATACACGCATACATTTACTTGGGGTATGGATGCATTTACATCAGTTCCTTACGAGTCCATGACTTGAGTATGAAAAGGGGTGCTGGCAGGTCGAACGATATATATATATATATATATATATATATATATATATATATATATATATATATATATATATATATTTGGCAATTTGTAAGAATACAAAAAAGGAACAGATTTTTCCTGTTGTTGATGATATTCAATCTCAGTGCTCAGTATTCATCAAAGTGAATAGAGGTATTGATTAAAACTTCGAGAGTTATTATCGGTTGCTGGAAAGTGCGTTAGGCACGAAATGTTGACATACACTGGGTAAATATCATTTTAAATATTATTCTATGTGATGTGTACGCCCGTAGCCTAATGATTCACCAGAGAGTTCGATGCTCACTGTGTTTTCCAATACGGTGACCCTGTTCCAGACAAATGGAACCTTGGTAAAATATCATACCTAAATGGATATGACTTGTTTATTTAGCTGGATTTGCTTTGAACACAATGATTGAGTTACCTCTCCAGTTTATTTTATTTCGCTGAACATTATCATTTTCCCTTTGGTATGTAAACAGGTAATGTACCTTTTAACCCCAGCTATCCTGTAACCCAGTGCAGGGTCGTTGGGGCACAACAAATGATTTCATTATGGATATTTCATTGGTGAAATAACCCGATGGAGTCCATCCTTAGTTTTGGAATCAGGGTTGTTCATCTCTTAGACCAGTCACCAACCATGGCTAGAGAGCACAATCTACCGTATACTTTCCCCATTGCTCCGTGAAGGAGAGAAAATACTGATTCATGCATTTCCCAAGGGCATTAGTGCAACGTGAACACATACTGTTTTAACTGGAGTTTGAACTTGGCTTTCCAATTCCATTCTCCACTCCGTTAATCGTCCAGCCACTCCCGACTCGTATTCCGTTTTTTTCTAATTAAGTTCATTTCTCATGTTTTTTTTTAAATTTTATTCTTGTGTATTTTGAGCTTTTCTTTATTTTTGGTATTTTCCCTTCATCTTGCCAGTATCTCCTCTGTATCTTACTCCCCACTTTCAACACGTCTATAATTTGTGCGGATAGGCTCACGTCAATTAAATGCAATGCCAATTAAAAGTAAACATTCGCTCGTATCTATTACAATATTAATGAACAGACATCTTTTTTCGCAAAACGTTGCATCGGCTTAATCACTAAGCGATATCTCACCAATGAGGTTCCTGGTCCGGGAAGGATATGGCGAGCTTTCACCTTGGTGCAGGGATGCCAAATCAGCCACTTTATGGCTAGAACTAGCCGATTCTTTCTCCTATTTTACCGATAAGAATTGGCGATAGCGAATCGTCGATTATCTTGCCATCAAAAAATATCATCAGCCGATTTAGTTTTATTCTATAGCTAGCCATAAAGTAGAGAGAGAGAGAGAGAGAGAGAGAGAGAGAGAGAGAGAGAGAGAAGGGGAGAAAAGGATTTAGCCGATTTTTAGCCATCTTTTAAGCAGTTTTAGCCGGAAAAAATCAAATTTGAACTGGTAACTCTGCCTTGCTGCAGTGAATGAGCAACCTACGTAATCGTCATTCTGAGTTCTTCTCTCTCTCCACTTCATATATAATGATTGCATAAGTCTTACCAACCACTCATTGTAATCTAAACAACCGGAAAGATCCTTGGCTCATCACGTCCGCTTTTTTCCTGCGTCGACGGGTCTATGAATGATAAAATCACTTCATTTCAGATCAAACTGTAAAAGGGAGGGAAGAGAAATGCGACAAAGAAAGAGGAATACTTATTTCTCTTTTACGTTACACAAAGTCTTATTATTATTTTTCTAAGTCAATTCTCGAAATGAATGAAAAAGGAGTAGAAAGTACAAGAAAGGAAAGAAGAAAGAACGAAAGGAAGAAAGATAAAAGAAAGAAATTGAAGCTATAGAAAGAAAAAATGAATAAAGAAAGAATTGTGCTTCTTCTGGGTTTGGTATTTTAATAAGAGTGCAGGATAACAATAAGTTGATAAATAAATAAAGGTTTAATTTTATAAGACACTGAAAAATAGGCTTCTTAGTTTTAAGAGAGGTTGGAATAGGGAAAGAGAGAGAGGAAGAAAGGAAAGAAGGAAGAAAGTGCATTCTGTCGTCCTAGAAAACATCAACATCTCAGCAACAAATGTAGAATTTAAAAGTACTTTGAAATAACAAATATATTGACAATTGCAGTGAGGTCAGCTGATTACACACAGGGGAGAAACAGTGAAATGTTGAAAAAAAGGTTTGAATCCAGAATTGATATCTAGAACCATCAAGAATCACAACTTGGGTGCACAACCTGATCAACTAGCTCCTGGAAACCTACAGAGAGGGTCCAAATAATGCAACACCTACTGTGAAAAAGTGGTTTTTTGGTACCAGTAAGAATTTAACTAATCAATTAATAATTGCTAAAATTATTTGAAAACAAACATGTCACAGTAAGCCTAGTGAGGATCCTGAAAGAGGGGGACGAAAGAAGACCAAGCAAAGTACATGGAGTCAGTGAGCAGTACACAGGTTTTTTCCTCAGTGTTAGCCAACAAATTAAACCATCTGAGTTTCCTCCGTGAGATTTGGTGTGAAAATGAGTAACTGAGGTCCGCTCTTGACCCAACTCAACTCTGTCTGAGTTGTGGATTCAAAGAAGAAACTAAGAGCGTGATGCTCACAGAAGAGTCTGTTATAGAATCCGGAAAACTGATTCAAGGATAAATCTCCACAAATAACCTCAACCAGGTGCAATCACTGTGAGGATACTGATCAGGTCAAAGTGAGAGCATACAAGTCCGTAGAGTGACTACCCCCAATGGAGAACATATTCCTCTTGCTCCTGAAAAAGGTTGTTGTGTCAATCATCATTAATAAGAATTCACGAATCACCATGCACACAATTTGGATGGTCTCTAGATGATGGAATTTCAGTTCCATTTTCGTTGATATTGTCAGCCTTGCCTGTGTTGATGAACAGATAAAAATGTTTATAATACACTTTATATTTCTATACGGTAGAATGGGTAGCAATCAAAATGTGTGCTTAAGAATTCCACAAAAATTTATTTTACGCTGTTTTATAGAATTACCATATTATTTAATTCAAGCACAGTAGAAGACAAAATCGAAATATAAGCAGTGCAAACAAACACTACAGACTTTTCGAATATTCAGAAAATAAAAATCTTTGCTGTTCTCTGTAAAACCTACAATTAGGTGTTAGGTGTATGTTGCAACGTGTTGCTGTAAGTGTTTGACAGGACTAGAATGAATCGCCTTGGCACGGTGCTCCCTTAGGACCCAATTTGGAGTAACTGATCCCAATGGCTTAAAGCCGACCCATGGACAAGAGAAACAGAATCGGCACATGAATGAGACAGAATTAACCGATAAGTGAGACAGAATGACACGAGTGAACTAGTATGATAAGAGTGAACCAGGATTGGCAGATGTGACAGACAACTGCCATGTTCCTACAATGGACACCCTAATTAGTTGGAACATTGGTTATTTATATTCAGTGTAAGTGATGCGTATAGGATAGCAATTTCGTTTTCCAGTTCTGGCCAAGTTGATGATTATTTCATGTTCAACTTTTGATAATCCAATGTCATATTTGCAGATGGGAAAATTTCAATCTGTACTTCATAAGCGAGAAGATGAGAGTCAGACCTAGTATTGAAATAAAATAAGTGATTTGCTGCCCGGAACTTTGTTTCTTTAAATATCAAAATAGTCAATTTTCATACAGACAGGGACAATGGGTTGCATAGATAATTGACCGACCATTAATTTAATTGGAACCACTTACAATTTTAACTCTCAGTTGAGTTTAACTTAGTTCAATTGAACTTACAACACAGAATACAAGCTAATCTTTTGTAGGGGCGGCGATTTGCAATTTTTGATCTCTGTAGATTTTCATCAGCTAGTTGACCAGGTTGTGCACACAGTGTTTGATCCTAGAAGGTCATAGATATCATTTCTTGATCACAGTCTTTTATCACATTCCATGAATGTAAAATCGCCTTTGCCCACTAAGTATTAAGTTGAAGTGAAGCAGAAGACAGCAAAAATTTTAAAAGAGGAATCAAATAGAGGGCAGAGAAGAACCGTTACAAACAGAGCTCCCTTTCGTTCCATTGAAACAAATTATACAGTGTTTATCACTAATGTATTTACTCCTTATATATATATATATATATATATATATATATATATATATATATATATATATATATATATATGTATTATACCTTTTTTATTTCCAAATGAATTATATTGGATTTTGGGCAATGTTTTTTTTTTTTATTTCTGATGCTATGATCATTTACTTTTGTTTCAACTGGGATTAACTTGAAAAAATTATTGGAAAGAAATGTTGTTTTTTTTCATGCTTTCCTCTAACTTCTCCTGTGATTTGGGCAAAGTTCAAGATCCTGAAATGAGATGACATTTCGCTTGCGACACTTCAAGTCTATGTGAGTTGACTTCAAGCATATCTGTCTTCCTATCCGGTTCAGCAGGTGTTGCATGACCCAAAGAGGAGAGATAATTTAACTGCGTTGTTCAGTCCCCGCATAGCCACGTCTCCTTCGCCTTCTCTAGCTCTTAGGGAATCATTCAGATCAGTTTGGCGTTGAATTCTTTAGTTATCATTTCATTGGCTGATCAGGGCTCACGCTTGTATCCGTATTAGAATATCTACGTGCATTCTATTTCATTCCATCTTGACGAAGACATACATAATTTTCACCGGGACAATACAACCAATTTCGTTATTGAAATTTTTGTTGGTATTCACAAAGTTTAGCATAGTATGACCGTTGAGTACACGATAAGGATCAAAGTCATTAGAATAGTGTTGGTCTGCGAGACTGGCCTACAAATCATTACTCTGTGATGAGGCACACTACGAGGCGTTATTTTTGTCTATTTCTTCAACATGGCGTTGATGTTAGTTTTACGCTCTTAAGACGATTGACGGGGATTGGTAAGTTACACAAGACGAAACACTACGTCTAGAGATGGACTAAACAATAGGCTGAGCTCAAAACTAGGGGCCCCGGGCTGAGAGGTGCAAGAGTACCAAAATATTTCGATTGGACCGAAGAGGTATTTCGGATGATTTTTCAGAACTCTTGCGTATATATCATACATCTATATATAGAGAGAGTTGTAATGTATGTATGTATGTATGTATGTATGTATGTATGTACTACGCACTCAAGATGACAAATAAAACTCTAACCAAATGCAGCACGTCTCAACATATTTTCAGTATTCATTTAAGTTGATTTTGATAAAGAAAAAAAAAATAGTTTTCCAAGTTTTTGGTATCTTTAATTTATCCAGCCGACGACCTGTAACTAACAGTCAGTCAGTTTTTTCAAATTACCCACTTTTTTTCCCCGGGGTTGGGGGTGACCATGTACAAAATGTCTCCAGCCAACGGAAAACCATCCGAATGGGCAAGGTCAGCGGGAACCTTTCTAACGCTCAGCCAAGTGGTACATAATCAGTAACGGATTATGTATGTATATAAATATATGACCATCTTTTTGAATATAGCTAGCTGAAAGTTACATAGAGTCTAAGGCTGTAAAACATTACATCATTAATTAACCCAAGGCTTTACTTATTTATTAAAGAGAAATTGAAAAGGATGACGATATTCAAGTTGAAGTCGTGGTAATGACAGTAACTTTTAATACTTATGAAAGTAACAACAAAGGTTCGATTTAAACTTATTTTTATGTCTGTGAATTCTTTAATGACTGGCATCCAAATATTTGAAAAGCATATAAGTAATTTTATGTGCTACATAAAGGTAACTATTTATCAAAATTAGTACAATGGGTTTTGGTCAAAAATCGGTTTAGTTTAGAATACTCTCAAAATTAATGTGCACTTATTCAACCCCATCTAAACTACAAATATGTGAACTGTAATACATGTCGTGCATTTGGGATTTTGCATTCACTCTAGCATTCTATACAAGAATTGAAACCGTTTTTGACCAAATGTGACCTTAGGTTGACTCCAAATAAATATGACCCAGGATTGTGGGTGATCTCAGGTGAACTAGCAAGCCTTTTTACGACCCCTTGTCCGTTTAACCTCTTTTAGAGGAACGGGTGATGATGACAGGTCTCAAATCAAACATATTACTCTTGTAGTTGAGATGCGTCCTTTTCCAATATTGTCATGGAACCTGATGAAGATTTGATCTCAATGAAAAGAGTCCAAGTGGAAATTTATCTAAAGTGAGAATATCAAGAAACAGATTCAATATTAAGAAAAAAACTGGAAATGGTGAAATTGGTCCCTTAGATTGTGTCTGACTGCCTGCGGGCTTTTCAAAAGAGACAGACAGACGGACAGACAGCGACATAGAGAGAGAGAGAGAGAGTAATGTTGCATTACCACATGAGCCAAATTGAATTGCTATTGTGTGTCGAATCAAATATTGTTGTCGCTTTTGGTGATATCAAACAATAACGAGTCTTCCAGGCGAGAAAATGGTCCGTGCACGAAAAAAGTTGTAAAACTGCAGATACAACCAGTCTTATACCCTCAGTTAGAACAATGCACACCCGAAGCACAAAAAATATCTTCATTTCGTTTCCATCGTTTATTCCCTGTGTCGGTGGAGAGAGATCCCCTTATTTTTCAAACACAAAACTATACCGTGACGAACGATAAGAAGATGCATGGAACAAAAGCCTAGCCCCGGATGGATGAAGTCCCGTCCCTCTCCATGAAGACACCGTTTCACTCTCTGTCCTTCCTAGGCTGGTCTATCCGAAAAAATTAGGTCTCTGTATCTTTCTCCTGCCAGTCTTAATTCGACTTCTGACTGATTTGGGGCTTCTACGGAAAGACAGGCAGTAGCACTGTCATTTAACACGTAACAGAGATCTTCATCGGTAAAAGGGTGCGAATTGAGCTACTAGTTCCACTATGTTCCTTTTTGTCCCAGTGTCTGAAAGAATTTCTCGCGGAACATCTCGTCAGCTACTCGAGGATAAAGTAATTTCTCGTGAGATATCTCGTGAGCTGGTCAAGAACGAATAAATTTCTCGCAGGATATCCCATCAGCCGCTGTAATTGATTGATGGAAGATTTGGAGGGTGGGGATGAAGCATGAAGATGTTCGCTATGTTAGGAAGTTTGTTTTCCTTAAGTTGGTGAACAATGAAACAGAAACTCTATTTCTTATTGTTCAAGGCCAGCAGAAGAGGTCAGAGCCAAGGATATACAGAAGATTTTTGTGATATTCACCCACAGTTTTGCATGGTTCGGGGTAGAAATGAAAGTGCAGGAACAGGGTCGACAAACTTTCTGGGGAGGCAGGCTAAATTAGAAATGTTTTTTTTTTATGTTTTGGGAATGAAGAAAAATGGATCAATGATCTTACAATGCGATGGAAAATAGCTTCTTCGAAACTGTCACCCAGAAGTGCCACCAAAAAGGTCTAAATAGATTTGTTCACTTTTTAAACTGGGCTGGCTGGCTGTATGTATGTATGTAATTATGTATGTAATGTATGGCTGGCTGGCTATATGTATGTATGTAATTATGTATGTAATGTATGGCTGGTTGGCTATATGTATGTATGTATGTATGTATGTATACATGTATGTATATATGTAGGTAGGTAGATGGATAGATATGTAGATAGATATCACGAGTGTAGGCCGCACTAATCGAGCTCGAGAAAATTCACCATTTACTCCGAATAATGGCTAGAAAATATCTTTTTTTCTAAATCCCCTCACCCCATTCCCCGAAAGGTTTTTACTCAGGGGAGGGGTGTTTGATTTACAATGTAAACTTATGCTAAATTGGCCACTTGTTTGCGTCTTCTGGTTTTTGGATAATTCGAACATTTTAGTGATCGAAATAAGGCGAGAGAAGTAACTTATTCATTGATCTCCCTTTATTTCAATTTTTTAATTGATCATCCCCAACAAGATGTTGGTTGTGCGACCGTTTTTATTGATTAACTATCGAACCTATTTTTTCTATTACTTCAAATCATTTTTTCTTTCTATATAAGAATGTTTGATTACGAAAAGCTCCAGACACTAGATTAAGGATCTTTCCATCAGTCTCAACTGAACCAAAATTTTCATAGCTATATGATACACGTTAATCGTGTTATTCACCCCAATCCCCGTAGGGTTAGGGGTCGGAGTTAACTGTAGGATAAATGATTAAGGTTAATTTGGGGCGGGGGGGGTGGCTAACGAAAAAAAAACAGCATTTGAGGTCTTTTTTAGCGAGAAAGAATTTAATGCAACTTTGTCTTTTTTCAAAAAACTTTTCAAGCTTCTATACTTTGAAATTATGAACGTTGACTGTTGGCTGTGACTAACAAAAAGACCCGATATATGTACATGTATGTATATAAGTGCTAATTATAATTCCATGTGTGTATGACTTCGCACATGCAGAGCCACACACCCGCTCATATATTGGTAATAAGCTGAATGTGTGCATACGTAGGCATTTACTTCTTAAGCTACCACGTGCATTTTTAACCCCTCCTACAAAATATAGAGCATAATCATAAGATAATAATACAATCATTAATGCTACAGTTATGAATTGACGAAGCCATTTTCTGACTCACCCAGACCAACAATTGTGACTGAGATTTTGCATTTGAGTCACCACAGAGAAAAAGACTTGACAATATTATTTGCCTCGCCAACCCTATCCCACGCACCGTCACCTGGAAAAAAATTAATTAAAAAATTCCGGCTTTCTATTTAATATTATTGTGAGAGGCTCAGTGGTAGAGCAACGGATGAGAGACGAAAGGTGAAAATTGTTGCTTACTCACTCATGTGAAAAAAAAGAATTATTGAGAACCATCGGAAGCAGAGGGTCATTTTCATTAGTCCCTATGAAAATGCTGATTCTAAAATCATCATCATCATCATCATCATCAGTCTTTTAACGTCCGTTGTTGGATATAGGCCTTCCCCAGGATTCGCCAGAATTCTATATCATGTGCGTCGCGGAGCCAGTATTTCCTAAATCTGTCCAGTTCATCTCTCCATCTTGCGTTCTGTTGGCCTCAGTTTCTTATCTGATCCCTGGGGATCCATGTTGTGAGACGTGATATCCATCGGTTGTCTTTCATTCTTGCAACATGGCCTGCCCATTGCCATTTTAGTTTTTTAATAGTTTCTATGATGTCACGGACACCCATTTTCTTCCATCACAAGACAGTACAGTATATGATTGTAAAGTACTGAAGCCTAAAAATGTCAAGTCTCATTTCTAAAATCTGAAGAGATTAGGTTGCATTTCTTCTTTTCTCGATGACCGAGTTCAGTTGTTCCCGTTTAGAAAACTGCCCCCCCCCTCCATTTTAAGTGCAGAGACTCAAAACCGGCTCTAAGTACGCTAAAACATTTGAATGTCTTGAGGTGATTAAAAAGTATTCACTCTAAAATCTATTATAAATGCTAGAAATTAGAATCATGCAAATTAGTTGACTCCACCTCCGTCAGATATCAATTGAACTGTTGCTATATAATGAAATGTTTGGTTCAAAACTGACCTTGATTAAAGGTTTTGATTTGCTCACTGATCACGAGAGCTACGATACTATCACGATTATATGGAACCGAAGCTTGGGGTGCCTTTTAAAAATCTATTGAAAGTATAATAGATGGAGGTGGGACAGATACGTTACTTATTATAATGTAGATGGAGTGTGGATCCAGTTGATGTGGAGACGTGTATCTATTTGTATATCTTCTCTTGTCTGGAGTAATCCCGACTGTTTGTCGTAATGTCTGAGTGTTTGTCTGTCCATTATGTCCCACTGTTTGTTTGTTGTCGGGTGGGTCCGCTTGTCTGTTCACTTTTTTAGTCGACGTTCCGTATCAACAAACATGTCAGTATCAATTTACATCGTTTTAGTCTCCATTGTAAGTACTGCCCTTTCCTTGTTCATCAATAAACTTCGCCTCACCCCCAGCACAGAACGGAAGCCCCCGCCTCTCACGGCTACTTATCATCCCATCGTCCTCTTATCTACCAATGTTTTATTTTGAACGATCGTAGCCATCAAAGATGGCGAAGGGTTCTATCTTTTTTTTTACTTAATATTTGCCTGTGTTTGTTAGTTGTGTGCCCCAGCGCTCCTGGCCATACTGTTTTATCTGCAGATTTGACAATTAGTATCAGAACTCCATTAGACCTCTTCTAAAGATGCTTTTTTTCTATTTTCCGAAAAAAACTGGGTCTTCATTTTGACAGGTTTATTAATAACATCCAGATCCTCTTGAATCTAAACGCTTTTAGGTGTTTTTTAAAATCCATTTTAGATTTTTTTTTTATAGAAATAACATCTAGATACTCAAAAATCTAGATGTATCTCGATTCTTTTTTTTTTTTTTTTTTTTTTTCAAACTCTATTTTAGATGTTTTCCAATGGAATACGCTTGTGATATCGCAAATAGAATATATTCTGGCCATAGTTATTTGGGGAGGAATTTTCTTTACGTGACTCCAAATTTTCTTGCTACGGTTGTTCAATCATTGACTGTAATGCCGAGTTACTTACATAATTTACTTCTATCGGTCATTTCTTTGCTGATAGGACACCTTTTAGATGAAATTCGAGTCCAAAACGCCAGTCGGACAAATTAGGAGAAGATCCAGACTTTTGAGCAGGGGGAGGTTTTCCAAGGGGGTGGGGGGATTTGGAGCGGGTGGAGATGACCAAATGAAAATATTTACAACAAAATACGTAGAAAGCACGGCACATTTCAACATAAAAACGAGAGAGTCAAATGAGTCCCCTTTGCAGCAGCATAAACCCGAATTTCCCTGCATCCTGTCTCACTATTAGTCATCTCAATTCAGTCTCTTCTTTGGTCTCGATGAGGAATAAGAAAAGAAAGTGCCATCGACAGAGAGCACATTCCCGATTTTCACATGCATACATTATTCCCTACATTGGTTCAACTTCATACATCAAGTACCACACACACACACACACATATATATATATATACACACACACATATATATATATATATACACACACATATATATATATATACACACAAACACACACACACACACACACACACACACACATATATATATATATGTATATATATATAGTAGAATGTGGTTTTGCTACACAAACTAGCTCATGTTTCTGCCCTCTCTGGGTCTCATCAGGTGGATTCGCAGAAACATGAGCTAGTTTGTGTAGCGAATCCACATTCTACTATTTTTTCCAGCTCTACTCTTAAAAAACCTGACTTTCACAGTATAAAGTTAAATGTATCGAGCACTCTATGAAATAAATCCATCACAAATCAGAATTTGCTTTATATTATTGATATATCATTATATTATGCTATACTGCTAGCCTGATCTGTACCATATGTATTATATATATATATATATATATATATATATATATATATATATATATATATATATATATATATATATATATGTGTGTGTGTGTGTGTGTGTATATATATATATGTGTATTACAATTCTTGGCGTGACTTCTTTGAAAACAAAACCTACTTTTGCAAGGCAAATGTACCTATGGAACGCATGAGAGTGCGTTTAGACTCTGAACAAGAGTTCGTGAATTATCAAAGAAATTTGAAAATCAAAGGTTTAAAGCATTGATCCGGTTTTATCAATGAGAGTAAGCAACCCTATATCATATCATACCGAAATGGATGACTACTTCAAAGTATAAAAATCCAAACGCTGTAATTAAGATCAGTCTCTGTCGGCAAGGGATCCATCCTAAACATCGAGTTATAGTGCAAAGTAGATGTTCCTCAATCTTGAAGCTTTTCGACCCCCCTCTCTCTCTCTCTCTCTCTCTCTCTCTCTATATATATATATATATATATATATATATATATATATATATATAGTCATGTAAACAATTCATATTGTTATGCTGAAAAAGAACAAATCTTTTCGTCAATTTTCCCTTGTAATCCCATAGAGTCCACGCTCGTGTGTCACGCAAGCCACTTTTCATCTGATCCGTGGTGTTTCAACGCGTCTTCTATAATATAATTTTAGGTTCTTGTTACATGTAGTACAGTATTAATATATATATATATATATATATATATATATATATATATATATATATATATATATATATATATATGTGTGTGTGTGTGTGTGTGTGTGTGTGTGTGTGTGTGTGTGTGTGACCCTTCAGGCGCAGGCGATCATGACTCTTCCCAGATTCCTTTCTTTTGTCGCTTTAAGTAATTCCACGCTTTCTGGTACTCATTGTTCCATCCATTTGCTCAAACTCAATAAGTAGATTCCCCGTTGCTTATGACTGTTCCTCTTGTCTTCCATACTCCCCGTGAGTGTCAAGTTCTCGATGTCCTCCTTTTCACAATATATGCTCCCAAAATTCAAAATGTCTCTTTTTTTTAAATTGTTAGCAATAGTTTCCCAGTCATCCTTGCTCTCCTTAAAGATCCTTCTCAGGTTCGTTGAGATCATCCGTAATTACTCCTTCCTTTTCTTCCTAGAGCATAATTACAAATAGATTTCAGAAAAACAACGCACAAATAGAATGAATAAAAACAATTTTATTTCCATACAAACTTTTAACTTTTCAGACATTCGTCTACTCGGTGTTGACGATGATGACGACGCACAAATTAATAACAATTCAACATATTAATATATTTGAAACAATAACAATCTGCTTTTCCTTCGAGAGTGAGATAATCCTCAGTTAATTTATCCCATATTCATTACAATAGACTAAATTTCACTATTTTGTTGTCATGTAAGTGCTGGCTAATAACTGTTCAAAAGTTTGGCTTGGAAGATTAATTTATCGATTAATCTATAGCTGGTACTACTATTGTTGAACTAGGTTGGGGAAGAAATTTCCCAAACTACGAATTGTTGGGGTGAATTGTATATGGGACTGGATTGTTGATGATGAATTCGTCGGATTACGTCCGGGGAAAATACTGTAAGTTAATGTGTAAACCTGGCTTGGCTTGGATATCTAGCCAATCCAAAGACGAAGCATTTGAAGAGAACAGATAGCTGATTTTTTTTCGTTTGTTTTACAAATTCAAACCAAACATCTTTTGACTTTTGAAATGCTTGAAATTGAGATCTTTTGTGCGATCAGAGAGATTTTTATTCTTGCCCGTATCACAACTTGTAAATAATGGAAACTCCAACAGAAAAATACTCCAGTGCAAACCCCTTAAAAGCAAATAGACTGGAAGGAGATAAGAGAAGAAAATGAGTCACACTTATACTATGAACAACGAAGACGACATTAATACTGAGGACAATAATATTTAGATAAACTAAGATAACAGCAAGAGAAAATGACAGCAAGAAATACAATTAGGTTCGTATGAAAAGAGGTATTACCCCCCCCACACACACACACATTTTGAATGTTCGGTCTACGCCACTTTTTGGTTTTGCAAAAAGAAGACAGCGAAAAGCGAAAACAGTGTTTGCTTCGTTATTAACTGTTATAGAAACAGCGCAAATCCTATATTTCTGTTTGCGACAACCCAGTTCACGTTACCTCCTATCATCCTAACTTTAGGCGAGTCAGTCTAACTTACCATCATCGCCATTTTTGGTTTGGGGACGCTTAAAAAAAAATCCTTTATAATTAATGGTAAATAATCATTCACTTTACGTCATTCCTGCTCACGAAATGGCGTAAAGCGAAGTAGCAATTGTCATTAATTAATACGGGGAAAATGTTTTTTCCAAACCAAACTAAAACCTTTTCCTTTTCTGCTATTTTTGCACAAAGATTAATACCCTTAAGAGCTCTCTCGAGCTTTTCCTAGGACACATTTTGCTAACAGATGTACAAAATGAATCGAGATGAATTACAGGTGTTCACAGACACAGTTCAAAGCTTTTGTGGCAGGAGGTCTTTCGTAAAAGCGGAGTGGTGTATAGCGAACTTTCGTAAAAGCAGGGGACACCTGTGATAATAAGAGTCAATATCAGCGTAAAGTAAATAAAAGAAAACTTTGTTTAGTTAAGAATAATACCTTATTATTTATTCAAAGGTATCGAATTTCTACTTTGTTTATGATTACGTAAACGTTGCTTGATATTTTCAGGCCACAGAGATACAGAAAAAGGGGCTCTTCGTCAATGCACCTGTTGAAGAAGAAGAAGAAGAAGAAGAAGAAGAAGAAGAAGAAGAAGAAGAAGAAGAAGAAGAAGAAGAAGAAGAAGAAGAAGCAGAAGAAGAATGAGTAAGGTGTGGGCTTGTGACTGTGATAGTTACCTATTTCCCACAGTTACCAAGGGTCGTTGTGCGATGTTCAGTAAAAGCCAGGTTCTCGGATGATGATTTTCGAAACAGGTAACCCCCACTAATTGGAAGATTGGTGCAATGAAATCATCCACCATTTGTCATGTTATAAGATGCAGGCAGCAACGTAAAATGAATAACATACATTTCTCTGATTTTCAAAGTATAATTCACAACTCTCGTCTGAATTTTGTTAGATGGGGTCTATAAATGATAATGTGTGTTACGGCCAGACTATTTCTTCCGTCTGCACGTTCATCTTTTCACAACGTTTTGGTTTTATACCCTCCGGGTGTTTTTGGCTCTAGAATGTGGAATCACTACTCAGAGAGCATGCACAGTTGGACTGGACTACTCATATCTGTTTTTTTAGTATATTGATAATGACCAGAAATATGGTTGATAGCACTCAGACTCATGACAATTTATGTGTATACTCAATCTGAATATTCGTCACCTTGTTCGTAAACAAGAGAAAATTCACTAAAGGTTAATTATTTATTTATTTTTTTATAAAACGAGCTCACACACACACACACACACATATATATATATATATATATATATATATATATATATATATATATATATATATATGTGTGTGTGTGTGTATGTGTGTGTGTGTGTGTTTGCCTTTCCAAATAGGCATTAGTGTGAAATGAACATAAACAGCCTCAGTTGGAATTCGAACTCGGATTGACGATTCTACGTTCCATGATGAATACCATTATGTGCGTGAGTGTATCAAGTTGCATATATGTGTGTATGTGTGCATTTTGTGAAGTTGCAAATATGTTTGTGCGTGTGAAATTGCGATATGTGTGAGAGTATTTGAAGTTGCATGTATGTGTGCATATGTGATGTTGCATGTATGAGTGTCCGTGTCCGTATTAAGTTGCACGTAGATACGCACATGTGTGTGTAGGCAGCATAAACAGATATGCAAATATAAGTGAGCGCAAAAAGCAGATGTATATATATATATATATATACATATATATACATGCACAATTTTTAAAGTAAAATGTGTCAGTCTACTAACACACTTATGCGTGCATATCTGCATAAGAATATGAACGTGTGCATAATACATAATCATACATACGTACATACATTCATTTTAGAGCATATATTATCTATCTATCTATCTATCTATCTATTTATCTATCTATCTATCTATCTATATATATATATATATATATATATATATATATATATATATATATATATATGAATGTGTGTGTGTAAGTAGGTATGTGCGTGTGTAAATATTGTGACTTAATTTTTGTATAATTTCCATTGCATATTGAACCGTGAAGCTCACACAGTTTAGAAATTGAACGTTCATACGTTTTACTACAAAATTACAACCGGATACGTTTTATGATAAGCTTGCATGAGCATAATAAATTAAGAAAAAAAAACATGAAATATCTGTACCATTGTTGAAAAGCTTGAAATTATGCAATTGTTTTCTACTACGTCCGTGCAATGTAAGTATGGGGCATTTGTCAGACAACATCATCGGATATGAGAATTTGAATTAAGTTTTGGTGTCATTCGAACAATAACTTGATTTAATGACCTCAATTTCTTGATAATTTCTAGAAGTTTGCAGAGTGCCTAATACAAAATGCTTTCTTGATCGTTTTATGCCATTTGCATAGAAGACATTTTGTGTAAAATATAAAATGTTTTATTTTGGGGCTTTCACACTTCTCTTGAAGTTTCTTTGCTTACTTTTCTTGAAGTATACCAGCTTATACATGCTGTTGTTTTCACCTATTAGTCTCTTGATAGATACTGAGATATTTGTATTTTACTATGAAATGCTTATGCAGCTTTTGTCTCTACCAACACTGCTGTTGATAAATATTTTAATACTAATTTTATATATCCAATATTTGCATACTTTCGTATGTGAATTATGCCACTTGATCCGTCGTCAAAAAATGTCATGCTTGTATTCCATTCGGATGAGAATTGAATCTCGTCAATTCCGTCTTTTTCCTGTTATTAAATATATTTGTTACTTTAATACATTCCTGAATTCTATGTTTTACCTTTTGCTGTTTCTTCAGTCCATCTTATTTGCGGTGAAGGAAATACAGTTTAAGAGAAAAGACTCCATATGCATATCCAAGAGGGAGGTGCGGACCCCCCTCGCCTGGGGCAAAGCACAATCATTTTTGTTAAGAATATCAAATTGAAGAAATTTCATAAATAAAAAAAAACAACAATTATCCCAAGTAATCTTAAATTCACCTCAAAAACATGTTATTTTGTTTTTCATCTAATATAATTTAGATGACCTCAGCCTTATTCTTTATTTATATATTTCTTTAATTTATTGGTTCATTAGTAAATTTTCGATTCATTTTTCCAAAATATACCCTTCTTACAATTTTAGGGCTAAAAAGCTACAATTCAGGTGAAGAAGGTCAGATCGTATATAAATTTCTATTTTTTCCTTTTTCGCGTATTCATTTTCAAAAAAAATTTTATATTTTGGTCCCCCCAGCTCAAAATCCTGGATCCGCCCTTGACTCTTGCCCTCTGTACTGAAACGCCAAATGGTGACCCCTGAATTTCTAAATAGTGTTAATCAAAACTTCAGCATATGTGTTCCGATCCAGGATTTAAAGAGCTAAATACGGCGCCACAGAGACTGTCGCACGAGTGGTAACTGAAAAAAAATCTCAGACCGAGGGCAGCGAAAAAAAATTTCCAACGGAGCGAGACAGGGTGCGCGCCAATTCAGACTTCCCCACCACAGTGAAAGTGCAGGAAATGAGATTTTTTTTTTTAATTCGGTAATTTTCCCCCCAAGACAATAATCGCGATTTTAATCCATGTGTTCACATCCTGAACCCATGGGTGGGGCAACAAGAAAAAAGAATCACTGATAATGTAATAAAAGGGATAAATAGACGTGGAAAGCACCACCCCTACACACAGATATGTAATAAAGGATAATGTTATCAAAGGGTTATTATTATCAAAATCAGTCGGTATCAAACACTTCATTTAAATGAATCAAGAATAGAATAACTGCTGCCACCGGAGGTGGCGAAGGACTTGATCACTTTCAGTACGTGCGTTTGTGTGCATGTGTGTTCCAGCGCTCCTGGCCACACAGTTTTGTCCACAGACTTGAAATTGGCATCAACACTCCTCTACACATCTTATAAAACTTATAAATCTAGATGTTTCTGGAAGTTTTTTTTTTTAACTCTATTTGAGATGTTCTCCCATGGAAAATGCCAGTGATGTCATAAACAGAATTTATTCTGACTATATTTATTCTTCGATGAAATTTTAATTGCATGACTTCAAATTTTGGTGCTACGGTTGTGAGAGTTGCCTGTTCGTGATTTTGTCTGTCACGCTATAAAAAACAAATATGAATACAATCCAACTAAATTTGACTAGCAATGGACCCGGGGGGATCTTTAAACAAGAGAGAGAAAAATATGTTTAAAAATGTTTCAGAGTTTCTTTTTTTTTTTACAACGTAACTATAATGTCGAAGTGGAACCAACATTCCGCCCACATATCTATCTTCTTATTTCATGTTTATATAAAATTCTTGAGGAAAGTAAAGTGAAGGGAAATGAACCCTTTAAGAAATCAAAGGTGAAGGGAATGTTTTTCCTCTCTGAAAAGGGTCGAGACGTATGGGAGACCTTTTCTTCTTTGTAGGTGTCAAAATTGAAGGGAGACTTTTCCTCATCCTTAGGAGTCAACAATGAAGAGGCACCCCCTTTCAATAGATCAAAAGTGAAGGGAAACTTTTCCCACTGTCTGAGAGGTCAAATTGAAGGGAGACTTTCCCACTGTGTAAAGATAGACTTTCATCCAGGCGACAAGAGTGAATAAGAGACTTTTCCCCTCCTTTTTGGCATCAAATGTGAAAGAGACTTTTTTCTGTATAAAATTAGATGAAACGTTTTGATCAAAAATTCATTCATAAACGTTTTAGCTGTGGTGCTCTATTTATAATGTAATACAATTCTCTGCATTGAAAGAAACAAATAGAGCGGATATGAACCGTAAATAAACAACAAAAAAAGAGAATTTGGAGTTTTATGGACATATATCTCAATTGTACATAGAAAATAATAGCTCAATGGTAGGTTGAAGTGGCTACCCTATCGGTCACAGGTTCGATTCCTGCAGCAGCCCCATCCTCTTTAATTGTTTATTCTATTTACGTTGTCTAGGCCAATGATACATTCACTGTGTAATAACGGGAGATGATTTCAAATAGAGTTTTAATATGATATAACACAACTTATGATCATGATGTCGGATCGTATACCTATTTCTTAATAACATTTATATATATATATATATATATATATATATATATATATATATATATATATATATATATATATATATATATATATGTGTGTGTGTGTGTGTGTGTGTGTGTGTGTGTGTGTGCGTGTGTATGCATGTACATAACCACACATATATATGAATGTATATGGCTGAAAATGTTGGTATCAAAGTCTATTTAAAAACAAGAGTGGAGGAGTCGACCTCTGAGAGAGCTTCTGGTACAACCGAACAATGACCAGCATGGAAGATTGCTATTGTTCTAAAGTCTTAGTAACCTTCAATGAATTATCTATAAGCCTTTATAATTATGTATGTATTCATACGTGTACATGCATACTTATACACACATATATATATATGTTTGTATGTGTTTGTGTTCCATTGTTGGGTTAATGCCCTGCAACTACCACCTCTATTGACGTCATCCTCCAACAACTTTTGTAATTATGTTTTAATGTTTATAAAAACGAATAATCCTTGCATCCTACGACTTTTAAGCGCCCAGCGAGTTCTACGTAAACTACTCATCATACGAGATTTGCAAGTCAGCAATTTACAACCGTAACATTGAGACTGATTCAGTATATAGCACAAGTGATGAACTCAATAATTCAGAGCACAGAAGGGAGACTGCTCAAATCACCATATAAAAGTCTTATTAAACAGATATACCAAATTTTGGAAGTATCCGAATAACAATATACTAGTGGTTGACTTGTAACATAACAGCTGCCGACGTGGATATATTATCTGGCCACAAATATGGTTGGGCATACAATATGGTTGGGTCAACAATCGATATCTATCGATAGATGGATATAAAATTAAGATATGAATCCGACCAGAAATGCTCTGCAACTGTTTCTACTATTACAATTAAAACTATCGACGACGAAACGACAGAATAAGTAATTAGCTGTTGTTACACATGAAGTGTAAACTTTTTTGCATCATGGTGTATCATGCTATAACTGAAAGATTCACTAATGTAATTGCATTTTTTGCAGATAGTTCCAAGTTGGTTATCAGTATTGAAAGCAATGGCTGACGACACACAAACAACGGTTGGACAACTTTTGGAAACTTTGGGGACTTCGACAGTAAACATATCACGTCATCTAAAAGATACAAAAGGTTTGAAAAATAGGTCCCAGATGAACTGAATGAAATCCTCCATGATAGTGCCTCGCCCTATAATTCGTGCCTGTACTGAATTCAAGACCACTAAACCTAAAGAATTTTTTATGGAGTCGTCATATAATGATTAGAGTATTGTTAGGAAAACGATATTGCTTCAAATGTGTCATATTTGGATTAGATATTGACCGCTATTTGCTGCTTATACATCATTGGTCATACCATTAAAAACAAGGTTTCATATATAACAACTAAAAACATTGCTAAACGAACCATGTTTTTTTGGAAACAGTGCTTGGCTTCATTTTTCCCATACCACGAAATCAAATTCACTATAGAATGGAAGTGAGAAGAAAAGAAAGCCCCATTTATGAGAGTCAATATTTAACTTAATCTGACACAAAGCAGCACACGTGTATGACATATGATAAAAGCCAAATCAAATGTCAATGGGTAAAATGAATTGAGATTTTCAGTCACGAAAAATTCGAAATATAAAACTGTAAAAAGGATTCACGCTCGATTAGTTACGATCTCAGCTAGGCAGTTATGAGATTTTTTTGTCAGAACAGTGGGTTTGCTAAGTTGTCCAGGCTTCCTACGGATGTAGAAATTGGATTGGGTTGGAGTGGTACCCCTTAATTCTAATTGTTTCAATGATATGTTAGTGTGTGAAGATAGATAAATGTACCATCATAGTCAATATAGATGTAGATAAAGTATATATATATATATATATATATATATATATATATATATATATATATATATATATATATATATATATATATATATATATATATATGTATATATATATATATATGTATATATATATATATATATATATATATATATATATATATATGTATATATATACATATATGTATATATATATATATATATACACGACGCTATGCTGAAGCAGCTACTTATGGGTTGCAGGTTCGATTCCTTCGGTAGATCATTTATCTAATTGTTCATTTTATTTACATCCTCTGGGCCAAGTGATACTATTTCTATGTAATAACAGGGGTTATTTCAAATTAAGTTCCAAATGATATAAGGCATTCATAATTATACATGTATATATTCGTTCCATTGATGTCGCTCGTCTGTCTGAACCAGAGTAGATGATTTGTAGGTACTACTCGACCCAGTGATTGAACTTGCGACCACCAGGCATGTTACTAGATACGATTAACCAACGCTTTTATCTATTCTGTACCATATATTCTGGTACAAGCAGAAAAGCTTCATTGCAAGGAATAATCAACTATGAAAAAAGAACTGATATAAGATATTAGTGCGGGCTGAAATGTAGAATCCTCTCAGTTTGTGGTATAACAAGCATGAAGTAAAGCTTCCAAAATTCTGCATCGAATGAAAATTGAAAAGATATATCTTCAACTTTATCACTCATATGATGTGCATTTTATAGACCAGATCAGAATTACTGCCAAAAAAAGTCATACATTTTTATGTAGAAGAACAGATAGCAGAAAAATCGTACTCATTATGAAACAAGCATAAAATGCGATGTGTTTGTTCTCCAGTTGGTTCTGATCAAATCCGCTCGATTCGGCACTTGACAATCCAAGATGACGGACATTTTTCAAGATGGTCACCAATTTAACCCCCGTAAGATATTTGGGACCAGAATATCCAATTTTTGTACAGATGTCTCTGGATAGCGGAATGAGAACAATCTACCCCCACGAATTGGATAAATGGTTCGGAATTCCTAGAATGTCATCGAGAACGTCAGGCACTTGAATAATAATAATAATAATAATAATAATAATAATAAGAAGAAGAAGAAGAAGAAGAAGAAGAAGAAGAAGAAGTAGAAGAAAAAGAAGAAGAAGAAGGAGGAGGAGGAGGAAGAGGATTCCTCATCTCTGATATTCAGAACAAAATTCAAAAAGGTATTAGGATACAGAAACTTCATTTTGACCTTTTGTGGGAGTCAAGATTTTTGGATTTACTTCATGCCTTTTTATAAATGAAAGACCATTTGGTTTTATCAATTACTATGAATAAGTATGAATATGAACAGCAGCCGATTTCGATATTTTCGTTGAATCGATTGAACATTCTGTTAGTTCCCGCCAAGAGCTATCATTCATGATTTCCAAGTACGGAAGCCTAAAAGAAAAAAAAAGTTGCATTTTCTTTTTCTCAGCGACTCTATACTTGGAAATAGAATTTTAATAGCGATTTGATTTAAAAGAATCAAAACGTTTCAACCTTGATCCTTTTTGGTTGGATTTCTAGATCAGTCAAGTTGTCAGCTTTTTGCAGCTTTGCCTGAAGAAAAGGATAGTGTTGTCAAAAGTTTGAAATAAGAAGAGGTAACGATATAGGGACTTTTTCGCCATACAAAATGAACATTTTCATAATCAGTGAAAATTGATATCTTCAGTTTATTCCATTAGCTTTACCTGCAGGCTTAACATTCGGGTTATGGTTAACATAAGGGTTTGGTTTAGGGGTTTGGGTTAGAGTATTTGTTTTCCTGATAATGACGAACGAAAAGACTCTGTATTTTGAGTATTTTTCGACAATTAAAAGAAAATGCAACTTGTCCTTTATTTTAGGCTTCTGTATTTTAAAATCATAGACGTTAGCTTTTGGTGGGGACTAACGAAAAAGACCCTAATCAACTTTTGAAAGTCGTTGTCCATAATCTCTACTTAAGCATTCTAATTTTGATTAGCGTTTCCTTGGAAGATTTATCGAATGTTTCCGATTCAGCCCCTTGATAAATACAACAATACCAATGTAATGAGCGGCACACTTTTTGCTGCTCAACGGGGACCTAGTATGAAGTCCTAATGAGTCTAAAACATCTGCAACCCACGTTACAAGAGTTGCTGTTTTGGGGTTTTTTTTTCAAATCTTTTAGCTACCATTACTTGACGCAATAGGAAATAAAATCTCCCTCTTTTCATACTGATAGTTCAGTCGAAGAAGGATTTTGAATGGATCAGCTAAAACGTTGTGTAAATAATATAAATAACAAAAAAAAAAATGAATGTCGATGAATTTCCTCCGGACTATACAAAATATCTATTCCCGTTAGACAATTGCGAGTTAGTTTTTCTCGTTATTGAGCATAGAACTCAAATGCTGGTTTTACTTGTAATTATCAATATATTTATATATTTACAATACCAACAACGACAAATAGATAAACAAGACTGGCTGCAAGCCTGGTCAATCTTGATAAATAAAAAAATATCTATCATTCATTTTAGTATGAATGTATTTAATTATTCGAATGAAATAAGCCCTTGCTTATTAATAGGATAAACTATGTTTGTCCCAGTCAGCAAGAGAACCACCACCTGCTGATCCCCAGGTTGTGATTTCAAATCACAGTGGGGAAATGCTAATCTTATATATCTCCAGCTTCCTACTTGGAATGTAGGAGAACAAAAATAACAACAACCAAAAAAAAAATCAGATTTCCTGTTTGAGAGTTGATATCTTCAATTTTTTTTTGTTCAATTTGGTCCGGCGCAGTCATGTAGTTAATTGAATGGTTGAATTAATTGAAATTCTATGATGGAACGCTATAGTTTATAATTACCACTACTGTTTAACAATAACACTGGCGTCCACATTTCTTTCTTCTGTTTTTTTTTACTATGATAACGTGCCGAATTTAAATCAGCGCTCAGTTCACTGGCGACTTTTGTTTCCCGCCAAAGTGACAGTAACAACTGCTTTCCATACTGAATGCATATCAAAATTCAAACATTCCTGTGGTGCGAAACAAAGATCAAAGTCAGTACTGTTATCAACTGAGCTTAACTTAGTACGGCACAAAGCCAAAGATCAAAGTCAGTATTAAATGCTTCAGTCAACAAAGTAAAACAGAAAACTCTTCCTGCTTTCAGCGTGTGCGTGCGTGGGGGAGAGCAATGGACGAGATATCTTCTGACGTTATCAAAATACAGGTATGTCTTGGTTAATGCGGTTAATTTGTTCCAAAATTTTCCTTGCAGTTCAAAACCGCACTGTTCAAGTTCTTATTATAGATTAATGTGTTTTTTCCCTAGCTTACACCTAGTAACATTAATTTGTATAGCAATACCCCAACCGAACTAGATGAAAACCAGCACTGATCAGTACTGCACCATTGGAGGTATCTCTGTGTATATTCACTGAGCTTGCCTTGGTCTGGCCAAGAGTCAAAAGTTGTACCAATCCAGAGTTGGTAGGGCCTGCTTGACCTGAAAATCAGCATTCAAAAAGCAGGCTCCTATCTGGGGTTGAGCATGAACTGTAAACGCTAGAGGAGAATACTATGGTAAATCAGAGCTAAACGGGCTGATGTCAAGCGGGTAGTACTATAAATCAAACGTAAAAAAAACTGACAACATCCTCGCATATACAAGCAAGTCCATTGAGACAGGTGAAAGATTTTCATCAATGTCCGCCCTCTTCTATTTTCCTACACGAAACCCCCATCCCTGTTCCCCTACCTCTGCCCTGGAATAATTTATTGCTTGTAATCTATTCTCAATGGGGACGAAAACTTGTAAACTATTTAATCAGTCGTTATGATCAAATCACAATAGTGTTTTTTTCAATTCCCACGACGTATTCTTATTACAACGGAGCGGAGAATACGCCTACAAATATATTGTCGTTATTAATCCATAGTCAAAAAGGCTTCAGTTTAGCTCAGCGGTTAGATCAGAGGACTGTCGCATAATCTTTCGAACATCAATGGTTCTGTATTAATGGCAGAACCTGTCATCATCATCATCATCAGTTTTATAACGTCCGTCGTTGGACATAGACCTTACCCAGGATTCGCCACAATACTCTATCATGGGCGTCGCAGAGACAGTATTTCCTGAATTTGCCCAGTTTATCTCTCCATCTTGTGTTCTGTCAGCCTCGGTTTCTCATGTGATCACTGGGAATGCATGTTGTGAGACGTTTGGTCCATCGGTTGTCTTTCATTATTGCAACATGGCCTGCCCATTGCCATTTGAGTTTTTTTTAATAGTTTCTATGATGTCGCAGACTCCCGTTTTCTTCCTGATATACTATGCTGCCTTGTGATCTGTCCATGTAAGATTGAGCATGATTCTCTCATGTGCATGTTGCATGCTTCTCATTTTGTAGGTCTGTCTCTCGGTTAGGTTCCATGTTTCACCTCCATAAGTGACTAACAGGAGAATGTATTGGTTGTATACTCTTTTTTTTTAGGGTTATTGGAATCATCTGGTTCTTGAAAGTTGAGCTTGCTCTGCCGAAGGCTTGCCATCCTAGTGTTATTCTTCGCTTAATTTCTTCTTCTTTTGAGGGTCTCATGGAGATTCGTTGGCCTAGGTAGATGTACTATAATAGTACTTCAATCACCGCTAAATTCATTTACTGCAACTCAGACAACTGTGACTATTTCCTATTTTAAGTGTGTAATTATTCAGTTGCTGCGATCTGAAAGTGTAGCAACTCCAATTGATTCTATCAGTCGCAAATTTGTCTAACGCGAACAGGAGCAGGGCACACTAATCGTGTAATACGGGGTTTGTACGTATTATCATGTCGATGCAACAGTTCTAGGATCCATCTTCTGGCACGATGCTAGGGAAAGCTTAAAAGTGTATTTGAAATGTATTGTATTTGTGTAATCAGTCAATTCTTGTGTGTCGTTCACCAACCAGCCTTAGGAAAATAAATCTGAAACTAGGAACATAGGTTCTACACGAACTTACGAAAACAAACATCGGTCAGCGTTTAACCACTTTGTTTTTCTCGTATGATTCTGCACAGAAAAAAACTGATTTTTAATCAGAACAGTTGTTGGCGATAAGAAATGGATTCATTGCAGGAATACAAAACCGGAGAAAATCGTATCGAGATCCATAATAGTCTTCAAAATTTCAACTTGAACGTGATATAATGGGAAAAAAAATCTCTGTGTTTGGAAAGGAATTCTGCATTACGAATGGGGCATGGACGTACAGTGCCTGCGCAACGCCACAACGAGCAATTGGCTCATATAAATGACGCACTGAGAGTGAAAATACGTTTTTGAGAGAAAATAAAATATGTTTCAAGTCGGCCAGTGATTTTGCAGAATGTGACACAGACAGACTAAAACGAGTGAAAGAATTTATATATATATATATATATATATATATATATATATATATATATATATATATATATATATATACCTCTCCCAACTTCATTGTTGGTGACAAACAAGGAGAGAATACACGAACTTCTTTGGTTACCTCATACACACATGTGCATGAATTTACTTACCTACTTATGCACAAGTATGTAAATCCTTACTATTTCTGGTTTTGTTACACACACAGACTCTTGTTTGCATACTCTCACAAACGTTCTCACACGCATCACCAACCGGATCTCTAAAATACTCGATGAAAACTAACCACGAGAACAAGCTGGATTTAGAAGAAGTTACTCGATCATGGACCACCTTCATTCAATAAATCAGTTGAAAAAAAAAAGCAGCAGAATACAAAACGTCACTCGCGGTAGCATTTATAGATTTCAAGAAGGCATTCGACACTGTAGAAATTCCCATGAAGGCCATCACCATACTAGGTGTAGACCCCGTATACGTCAGAGTACTGCAACATATGTACAATCACAGCAACTCCTCCACCATGCTACATAAGGACTCTGAACCCTTCCAGCTCCAAAAAGTTGTGAGGCAAGGTGATACCAGCTCACTCAAACTCTTCACTGCCTGCCTCGAGATGATATTCCGAAACATTGACTGGGAGAATAGAAGAATCAAAATAGACGGCGAATATCTGAGCAACTCCAGATTTGCAGAGGACATCATCCTTTTTGCAGAGAACCTACACGACCTCCAACTAATGATAGATGAACTAAACGAAGAAAGCAAAAATGTTGGCCTACACATGAACTTCAGTAAAACAAAAGTCATCTGCAACAATCATATTGAGAATAAGAACATGACTGTCAAAATCGAAGGTGCAAAACTGGGGAAGGTAGACCACTACATCAACCGATGATATCGACTCTCTATGATATCCTCAAAAGAGGAGGAAATCAAGCGAAGAATCAGTCTACGATGGCAAGCCTTTGGCAGGGCAAGCTCAACTTTCAAAAACCAGATGATTCCATAACCCTAAAAAAAAAAAGAGTATACAACCAATGCATTCTCCCGATAGTCACTTATGGAGCTGAAACATGGAACTTAACCAAGGAACAAACCTGCAAACTGAGAAGCATGCAATGCATGCATGGGAGAATCATGCTCAATCTTACATGGAGAGATCACAAGACAGCATAGTTTATCAGGAAAAAAACGGGAATCCGAGACATCATAGAATTTATTAGAAAACTTAAATGGCAATGGGCAGGCCATGTTGCAAGAATGATAGACAAATGATGGACATCACGACTCACAACATAAATCCCCAGGGATCACATGAGAAACCGAGGTCGACAGAACACAAGATGGAAAGCAGAACTAGACAAATTCAGAAAATACTGGCTCTGCGGCGCCCACGATAGATAACTGTGGCGAATACCGGGAAAAGTCTATGTCCAACAACAGACGTTGAAAGATGGATGATGATGATAATGACGTATATAAATATATATATATTTTTAAAAAATAGACATATTTGGTCCAATAGAATGAATTATAAATTGCGTTATATTGAATAGAAATTTATTTGAAATGATCTCCCTTCGTTACACGGTTTCAAATAAATTTCTAAATAAAATAATGTAATTCACAATTCATTCTGTCGGACCAAATATGTTCATTTCTCAAATACATACCAGTCGCGTTGAAGGAGACGAGTAGACCAAATATAAACGGGATAAGAATTTACGTTGAAAGCAATTATTTGGGCTGTGCATTACTGGCGGCTATTTAGCTCAATGGTAAGGACATTGCTACGTTGGAGGTGGCTGGTTCGATTGCAGCAGCAGCGCAATTTTCTTTATTTCTTTCTATGTTATCTAGGCTGAGTGATATATTGACTGTGTAACGACAGAAGATCATTTTGAATAAGAGTTTCTATATAAAATAACGCAATTTATAATTTACCCCCACACATACGTATATATGTATGTTGGGCTAACAGCACTCTTGGCATTCAAGAGCTCGAAATACACGCCTCAACCACCCACCTCTCTATTGCAGTTGTTGGCACAAATGATTGCACATATACATATGTGTGTGTGTGTGTTCTCATTTTGCTGTCAGTATATATACATACCTTTAGATTGGACAGTTTATGTGATAATGTACAGACGTTTTATTAGGTAACTCAATTCGTTCGGCGTTAGAATTGACCAAGTATCATACCGAACAGCCGACCATGTAAATGAATGAAGAAATTGAGCGCCCTGCAGGAATCGAACCTGCATCCACCAGGAAGCAGTTTTAACATAATTCCATTACTGAACTAACAACACCCTTTACCACCAGGAGCTCGAAATAGCGCACTTGAATCATCCATTTTTCTATTCTGCAACCGTAGGTATAAATCAGTACATATATATATACGTGTTCCCACTTTGCCGACAGTAGGTATATCATTAGAATGGGCAGTTTATATCCAACAGAATGATGATTGCAGAGATATTCTATTTTGTGTAATGTGTGATGGGTTTATTTCATAAAGTGTTCGTAGCATTTAGCATGAAACATTGAGTTGAATAAGAGAATGTATTAAAATATGATGAATATTATATGTTAAAATATAAAGGATTATAGAATGATGTGCTTCTAAAACTCTCCAATTCGCTGGTAAGAGAAACTAGCCAGAATATGTCCTAATACTCAACGCATAAGGCCTTTAAGCGTCTCTAGAATCGGTTGAATTCCAAAGAAACTGGTCACCACGATCAATAATTGAACAAACGTAGCTTCAAAACTTATTATGTAATCATGGAAAGAAAGATTGAATAAAGTCAGACAAAATTCACGTGGATGACATTACTGGAGAAAGTCTGTAATAGAGTAAAAACATGGATTTCTACTTGAAAAGGTCTAGTACGAAAAAGCAACTAAACGTTATTGATAAACCCGTTAAAGTGAGCACAAAAAGTTTTTTTTTGGGAATGGGTCTAGTGGAGTACTGATGCAAGTTATCGAGTCTGTAGACAGAACTGTGTGGCCAAGAGCGCTAGAACAGACCAACGCAGCACAAATAAAAAGAAGGATATAACCCTCCGTCACCTTCGGTGGCTACGGTTGTTCAACCCCCCCCCCCTCGAGAGTGTTTTTCTCTTATTTTTTTTAGCATTACACCACCGGATGCTTATATATATATATATATATATATATATATATATATATATATATATATATATATATATATATATATATATATATATATACTGCGGGATATCATATACAAACATTTATTTAAATGATCTCCCGTCGTTACACAGTTAATATATCACTTAGCCTAGACAACGTAAATAGAACATTCAGTTTCCTCAACTGTTTATTCAATTTACGTTGTGTAGGCTAAGTGATACATTAACCGTATAACGACGGGGGACCATTTCAAATAAATGTTTCTATACAATACAACACAATTTATAATCATTCTGTCGGATCATATATATCCTTTTCTTAATACATAACTGTCGCGTTGATAGAAACGAATAGACTGAGATTAAACGAGATAAGAATTTGAGGTGAAAGCAGTTATTTGGACCTTTGCATTACCGGAGGCTTTTCAGCAGTGGTAAGAGCATCACTACATTAAAGCGGCTACCCTATAGGTCGCAGATTTTATTCCTGCAGCAGCTCCATTTTCTTCAATTGTTTATTCTTTTTACGTTTTCGAGGCAAAGTGATACATTAACCGTGTAACGACGGGAGATCATTTCGAATAAGAGTTTTTCTATGATATAATGTAATCTATGATAATTTTGTCGGATCATGTATATTCATTTCTTAATACACACACACACACACAAACACACACACACACACACACACACATATATATATTTATATATATACTGTGGTACAACCACTGTTCAGCCTTACCGTCGGATTACGCCCTCAGAGGGGCGACAGACCCCCATAGCTAGCTCGTATGTTTGGAAAAGGATACTCCTGTCAAACCTACGGCCTTGATATCCGGCTCTTATCCGTGCCACCCTCAGTGGACCGTAAGAAGCTCGCCTTTCGATTAAAGGGTTGGGCTGGCCCTGGGCAAGCAGGCCACACCTCAAAAAATTCATTGCTCAGATTGGAGGGATGTTCTGCAAAGAGGCTCTATCGTCCATGGTCCTACTGCCGTACCTAAACAATCCTCGTCTGCAAAGCCAAGCCGTTCACTCATGTATATATTCCAAGAAAATAGTTGATTATAGTGTTTGGTATTGATCATTTTAAAGAATTATAAATGGACTGCTCACTGAAATTGTTAACAATCTTGTAAGAATTATTTCTAAAAATTCAGTCCCAGCATATATTATTAGAAATAATAACAGAACGATTTCAACGTTCCCATTGGTGCATTTGATTATGTCCAAATTTCAGAGCTAATTGGTGTTTATACAATCCACATTCTAAAGGGAATTGTTGGTAACAGATGTAGGTCTTTATACAGACGATGGATTGTTAGTTGTTAATAATAGTCATGGACAAAAAAACAAATAATCTACAAAAAAGATTACAAAAGCATTTAAATATAAAGCTTTCAATACAGAAATGATTCCTGATATCAAAATCATATTTTTTCTAGATATCACTTTTAATTCAAATAATTACACATACAAACCGTTTTCAAAAGATGACCAAGAACTTATATACATGTATTAATACTTATTCAAATCATTCACTTTCAATAATGAAAAAAATCCCGATTCTGTTAACAAGAATCAACAACAATTCCTCGAACAAAAACTCTTTGACGAAACTGAATAATTGTGCAATGATGCTTTGGTAGAAAGTGGTTTCAATTACAAATGAAAATTTATTGAAAACAAAAATAAATAAATAAAAAAAGCATAGATGGAAACAGATGAATCTGGTTCGAAACCTCATGTTTTAAATTAATGAACATAAATACTGGAAAGATTTTTTTTAAATTGATCGACGAACATTTCCCCAAAGAAAAATCACAAAACAAGATTTTGAAATACCATAGAAATAGATAGAAATAATAATAATAAAAGCGAGGTTGGAGGATCTGAGGATAAGAGGAAGGATTGAGATCATTTAAATAATATAATCGTAAAAGATCCTTATTAAAAATGACCAACATAAAAATGACACATCACTTTCGAAATATTTTTGTCATCTAAAAGAAAAAATGACTTCGTCTCATTGTTAAGAGATTTATCATAAGCAATTCAAGACCCCCAAATAACTTTGAAGATGGATGTTTCCTAGGTTTAGAGGAATATTTAAAAATAATAACATTTAAAGATAAAAGGAATTATACCAAAGAGATGAAATGATTTCTAATTGCTGACACACTGAAAAATTAAAATTGAAATTTTTTTGAAAAATGTTTTTTAATGTAAAAATGAAGGAAATAACTATGCCATAGATTTGCAAGTGTAATCAAAATATATATCAATGTACGTTGATAGCTGTTTATTCAGAAATTAACAATGATATAACATTTAATAATGATGATAATCTTCTGTGTATATAAATCTAATTGAAAGCAACGAATATAAGCTCAAAAATAAAACAATTATTTTATATAATAATCTTGTTCCATTTTAATCATCAAATTAGATTTTACATTTAGAGAAATTGGGTTAATGTTGAAATGTTCCGTTTTTTGTGGTCATACTAAAAGGGAACATAATCATAGATAATTTCATTTCGTTTCATGAATGTAATTAGAATTCAGGTTTTTAACTTGATTTAAATATTAAAATTCAAGTTGAAGTTTATAGCCTCTAGTAATGCAGAGGCCTAATAAACTATTTTCACACCGAATTCTCATCTCGTTTATTCTTGGTTTATTTGTTTCTTCCAACACGACAATTGTGTATTGAGAAATGGACGTATATAATAGAATATACAATATGGATCAATATGATATAATGCAATTAATGATCAATCTGTCGGATCTAATATATCCATTTCTTAATACACATATATATATAGAGAGAGAGAGATTGGTAGATTAAAATCAGTCGTTGTTAGTCCACTGCTGGAAAAAGGCCTTTACCGTCTCCTTTCACGACTAGCGTGACTGCAGCAGCATCTGCTATGTTTTTCCGACAATCTTTTCACATCTCTCCATCTTGTGTTTGGTTTATTCCATAGGCACCAATCGGTTAGCCCTATGCTGCATCTGTTATCCCTTCTTCTCGCAATGTACTCCCCAATCACGATTTTTGTTGCCTAATTACAATTATATATATATGCATGTACATTCCGCGTATATGAATAAACCCTGCCGACGAATTCATGCATCTCGAAAAAATGCATTTGAAGCGCCATTTCCTCGCTTGGTTTGGAATGATTTTGCAGCAAAAAGAAAAAACATTCAATAGCAATGCGTGCGCCCTTGTTATTTACGTACCTATCAATTAGTCACTTAATAGAAACCATCATACCATATGGGTGGGGGTGCTCAAATAACAAATCGGGAAAAGGGGTGATCAGTGAATAAGTTACATCTCTAACTTTCTAATAGGCAGTGATCACTAAAAGAGTCTGAATTTTCAATAAGCAGGCGTGAATTCTACCGGACACAAACTAAGGATTAATTCAACATAAATTTACATTGCAAATTGAACCCCCGATCCCCAATAAACACCTATTCAGGTGATGAATTTTTTACAAAAAAAAAACAAAAAACAAACCAAAAAAAAACGAACTTTTTTTGTAGACATAATAAGGAGTAAATGTTCAAAATTTCAGCCCTCTAGCTACATTGGTGCAGCCTGTATGCATGATACATGCATACAAACATAGCTGGCCTGACCGACAAACCAGCGTGAAAACTGAAGAAACCTATTCTGACGAGTTCAGGAGACAGTTCTGGTTGATGGTTTCTGATTTCGGGCGTAGTTGGGGCGCGCGGGGTCCTGTTTCCGGCCGGAAGTGAGAAAGACAAGTGGCAAATGTGCTTGGCTGCTTTTGCCGATCTGCCATCACCTCCACACGACGACAGTGCGTTTGTTTATGGCCGTGTTTTATTCTATTCTGGTATTCTTCAGTTTGAAAGGAGAGATGAAAGAAAGCTTCAATCGAGTTGAGGAAACCCAGAGAAATAAATCATAAGGAAGATGATGTGTTGCCAAAGGCCATTAAAGAGAAGAGTAGAAAGCACTCAGAGATTGCATACCTCAGCCGAGTGAAATCTGAATGAAAATGATATATAGACAGGTCTGGTTAATCCCTCGGTAGAAACCGTCGCGTGACCAACGTCTTTAGGGCGGCGTGTCGTGTTTTAGATGATCAATTAAAAAATTGGATGATGGGGTGATTAATGAATAAGCTACTGTGCTCGGCTTTAGTTGTGCTTGGGACATTAGGAAAAGGTTTGAATTTTCAACAATAAAAACACAACAAAAAAAAAGTCCAAAAAACACGAGCTTGGCACAAACTAAGGTTTCAATCTAGCATGAAATCATATTTCATAATGAGCCCTCTCACTAAAAATATATTTGGAGGGGGGTTTCTGCAAAAAAAAAAAAGTAGATATTGAAAGTTTTCAGCCCTCCGCTCAGTTGACGTGACCTGTATTCGTGATTCATAGTCAACCGGACCAGCTTGAAAAGTAAAGAAACCTGTGTTGACAGATTTGGTTGATGGTTGCTACCAAGGGACGGAACATCAAATATACAAATATTGAGTTACTTCCATTGAAATTTAAAAAAATATTTTTAACTGTTCATTTCAACCTGCAGAATGATAAAATATAACTCAATTAAGACCTAACCCCTGGACCAATCCCTAAATTCAACTATTTCTTCTTTATTTTATGACCCAACTATCCACAAAATTTCATTGAAATTTATCGAGAACTTTAGAGGATATCGAGTAGACAGTCAGACGGACAGACATACACGTGCTAATATATATATATATATATATATATATATATATATATATATATATATATATATATATATATATATATATACTTCCAGTTCTGTTTCCAGAGGTAAGCAAGGAAAAAACAATTACAAATTCATTTGGAATGTTTATCGTTTCTTCTCATGTCCCTTTCATCTTCCTTCCTTTCTTTTCTCTCTTTGTTGATCTTTGTCTTTTTCTCTCTCTCTCTCTTCTTCCTCAGTCTCAATTTTTGGCTGCTCATAATCCATTTTTTTCATTTTCTTTCGACTATTTTGATTTATTCTCGTCTCCGTTTTTCTTTATTTCATTTTTGGGAGTAATTCTTCTTCATCATCATCTCTCATCATTTTTTCATTCAACAAAGCAAAAATCTCCCACTTATTGTCGTTGTTATTCGGCTCTAGAAACCGTCAAGCAAAACTGTCACACAAACCGTCAGAATAGATAGCTTCAGTTTTCACTATGTATGTATATATCAGGAGGTCTAACAGCGACACCAATCAACCTCTAAGGCTGAAAATTTGCATAAAGAACTCCATTGAACCCCTTCTTTCTTTTTTTCCCCCCCTGAAAGTTCTTTTTGAGGTTATGGGGCTTTTTTGTTGAAAACAACGGGGGCTGTACAGAATGCATTTTCACGCTACAGCCTTGAAAATTCGAATTTCTGAAAAGGTTTTTTAAAAATCCCATCCTGAATTTTATGCTATATCGGTTACGAGTTTGTGCCCAGCAGTCTGGAATATAGGCATTAATCAACCTATATGCCTGAAAATTCGTATGACTACTCCACAAGACACTTTCTGAAAACCGTTTTGGGGATTTTTTAGAAAAAGGGCGTTGTGTGGCATTTTGCAACAGATCTGCCCCGTTTTCGTAGGTTTAAAAAATGTGGAAGCTGTACAGAATGCATTTTTCATTCCATAGCCTTGAAAAGGTGCCATAGAAGTCTACTACACACCTTCTGAAAACGACCCCTTTCGCTCAAATAGGTTTTCAGTGGGGAGCCCAATCTGCAATTAAACCTTATGCTAAGGTGGTCACCAGATAATGGCCAGCTGTATGGAATGATTACAGTCGGCACCGATTAATCTATAAGGTTGAAAAATTGCACGACTATTCCACTAGACACCCTCTGAAATCGTTTATCTTTTCTTTTCTTTGGATTTTTCCGGTGTTTTTTTTTTTTGGCTTTGGGGGCCTTTTTGTCTCTAAAAACACTCGATTCTTTTAGGATTTTAAAATTGTGAAAGCTGTATAGAACGTAATTCCCATATGACAGCCTTGAAAGTATTCATTAGTAGTTACCTTCTTAAAACCGTTTTTTTCTTTTAAATACCCCCGACATAAGTTTTTGGAGGAGGCTTCAATCTGTAAGATCATGCTAAATTGTTCATGAGATCACGATTTTGGTGATTGCTGTCCAAAATAGGGAGAGAGGAATATCATTCATTGAGCAACTCTTTTTCCACTTTTTTTAATTGATCAACCCCAACATAGCATGCTGCCAAAAGACGATGGTCATGTGACATTTTCTACTGAATGATTACCCAGACCCGTCTTTTGATTATTATCAAATCGTCATTCATAAAATCATACCTTCATATCATTCTGCTTGTCCGTATGTACGGATACAACGCTTTTCTACCGAGAATAAGGGTTTAGTATTTGCCTTATCCCCAGCTCTTTTCATACAGAATCAATTACGAGTGCTGACCAAGAGATCCGCACAAAAACATTTAGTGGAAAGCGATTGAGGAATAAGCGAAAAAAAGAAAAGGGTGTGAATGAGGAAAAGCAGAAGGAAAGGAAGCTTGAGAAAACTGGTGAGAAGAAAAAAAAAATACACCCATATAGAGAGAGAAGAAGAAATGGAGACGAAAGGAATGCATTAAGAGAGACAGGCTCGTTGGCTGGATATCAAGAGACAAAGAACGAAAGATTAAAAGCCAGGTTGAGAAAGAAAGGCGTCCAAATTGCGATGCATTAAAATTCCTTATTGAAAGATAGAGCCATAGAGAGATAAAAAAGAGAATGCAGTTGGAAATATCTCTTCATTTCTTATTAGAAATCGTCAACCAAAACTGCCGACAAAACCGTCAACATCGGTATCTCCAGTTTTTAAGCTGGTCTGCCTGACTATATATGTATGTATGTGCGTATCAAGCCGCTCCAAACGAGCTATAGGGCTGGAAATTCTAGCATTTACTCGACAATATGTATAGAACTCAGCTGCCTTCAACATGTTGAATAACATGTGGTAAAACACCAAAATTCAAATTTATGGCGTACTAACTATATTATTATACGGTAGTTCAACCTGGCCAACTTCTCAAAGTATTTTTCAATGCCTTGAATCATTCGAACAGTCTTGTCTCTGAAGAATTCTCAGTAGTAGATACTTTCATCATGTCACCAGCCGAGAAGTTTGAAGATGAACAGGCTGCATTCCAATTTACCTTCTCGTGTCTGAAGTGCGTCTTCTGATATTTTGGTCATGTTGCCCGCACATCCAGTGAAAGAAGTCATTCTATTTACTTAATTAGGCCCTTACCAAGTGTTAGTCATCAAAAAACACTTTAATTACATGTGCGAAAAAGGATCTGAAGAAATTTACCGACAATAACGAGACTGCAATCAGAATTGGAATTCAACTTGCCATGAACAGATATAAGTGGCGAAATCATCTGCGTATCACGAAGATGCGATTGGATAAGACCGAGCAGGCGAATCTATAATGATAATGACCGAATAAAGTCTGTAAAAAGGAGAGTGTATTTTTTTTTTTTTAAAGTTCGTTTTTTTTTTAAATTATCTTATAACAGGTTTTTAGTTGGGAATTCAATTCACATTGTAAGTTTATGCTAAATCAGCACCTTAGTTTGTGTGAAGCAGTTTTTACACTTTTTTATAGTGATCATGGCCCAACAAAATGCAAAATAAGTAACTTATTAATTGATCACTCATTTTTCCATTTTTTTTAATTGTTCACCCCAGCACTGCATGCTGCCATCGGTTGCACGACGGTTTTTATTGACTAATCAGACCTGTTCCTTTTTCGCATGTGAAACGAATCCATGCTTGCATAACATTTGCAGATGAAAATATCAGTAATTTCTCACCAGTTGCCCGGTGGTTACCGTTAGAGGTTAGGTGACAGCAAGTCTCCTCAAGTCTCCAGCCCTCCTCTCCACACTCTCATAGTCCACAGCAGTACTGTGGTTTACAGTTTCACATCGGTTGCCCGGTGATTATCGCTGAAGGCTGATTGAGAGTAAGTCTCCTCAGGTCTTCAGTCCACATCTTATCTCATCTCATCTCTTCCTTACCAATCCCAACAGTGCTGTGGTTCGTACCTCCACCATCTTTGGGTATTTTCCCCCCCTTCACTTGTTTTGCCACTGCTAACAGCTGAGGTCGTAGATCTCATATTTCGAGCACTTTCCTCGGTATTCGTGCAGTTCCTAGCGGTTTTGTAGCATGCACAGTCTCAATCCTTCATTTTATCCCTAATTTCTCCAATCTCAGTGTCTTTAGTACGGATCCGAGTGCACATATTATTATTGGTAGTACCCTGACTTTCATGTTCTACTCCTTCTTCAGTTCTCTTGCCAGATCCTGGTATTTTCCGGTTTTTCACTCTTTTCCCTCTTTACTCTATGGTCTGCTGGCACAGCCACGTCTATTATTTGGTAGGTTCTCCTTTTCTTGTTCACGATTACTATCACTTGGAGAGGGTGGTCCGTTTGGATGTCCCAACGTAATTTGTGGTTTTCATTCTCGTGGGACTGTTTCTGCTTTGTGCTGGTACCACTTTTCCTCATGGTTGAATCCCATTCGTTTATTTAGTTCCCAGGGTATCACTGTTGCTACTCTATCGTGTCAGTGTTTATACTCCTAGGCAAGTTGACCACATTCACTGGTTATATGGTTTACGGTCTCATCCCTTGTCCCACATAGGCGGCATTTGCTGGTTTTTTGTGTTCTGTTGATTTTCGTATTGATATGGATTGTTCTGATGCATTTGCTTAGGGCTACCATGATGAGCGATTCCATTTCACTCTTCAGGTTTCCTTTTCCTAGCCATGTCCATGATCTCTCGTCTGCCACATCCTGTATCTGTCTTTTAAATTCCCAATATAGTTTCTTCTGTTCCCATTTTTCTTTCCTTGTTTGCTTTGCTGCTCCATTATTACCTACTTTTTTGTTGTTCGTTGAGCTGCTTTGGGCACTTTCATGATGTCTTCATTGTTTGCTGGCACATACTTTTCTAGACCTGCTTTGGCCCTCTGGACACAGACCTCTATGCTGATGAGTCCTCTGCCGCCTTCTGATGAGTCTTCTGCCGCCTCTTTGGTTAGTCTCCTCTTATGTATCTCTTCCACTATCTCAGGGATACCTTTTTGTCTTATCTTGTATTCATGCCAAAGTCTTAGAAGTGGTCTGTTCATATGTGGTGCATTTCTCTGTAGTACTTCATCTCTGTGGAGTTGTGAGATTTGTCTTTCTAATCTTGTTTCCCAGCTGAGATTTTGCCTCCTGTTATTATTTGGACTTCTTTCTTGTGTTGTGAAGAGTTCCATTACCATTTTCGCTCCCGCATGGATTAGGTTGTTGTGCTCTGATAGGCTCTTTGTTTTTATATGCTGTGGGAGGCAGTTGACATGTTCAGTCGCTTCTCTTAGTTTCTTTCTGTCCTTGTCTCGAAGAGTTTGGAGTGACTTTTTTCTTCTTTCATGATTTCTTTCAAGGTTAGTATCCAAGCTTTTTTTTCCTGCCATTGTGGTGTCAGTGTCTTTTTCTGGTGTATGCCTTTTTTCAGGGATTTTCTTTTTGATTGTGTTTTTGCAATTTTGTCATTTACTCTGTTGGTTGTGTTGAGAGAGAGAGAGAGAGAGAGAGAGAGAGAGAGAGAGAGAGAGAGAGAGAGAGATTTCGGGTAAGTCACTTTCTTCCTTTTCTGTTTCATTGCGAATCTCTTGTTGTTCTGTCTCTGAGAGCCGTTTGTTTTCCTGTGTTTGTTTTACTTGATCAGCCAGACGTTGGCTTGATACATCCACAGCAGATTTTTCCCTCCATATTTTGAGCATGAGTTCTTTACAACACCGCAGAGATGGTTTACTTTCTAAGTGGCAATACATTACTAACCTATTCTCCTCTCTTGACCATTGCCTCTTCTTGTTCTGGCTAACTGCCACTCGATGACGACTGTGCTCTTTTTGGCTGTCATCAGTGGAGTATGAGCTGGGTTTATTATTATTATTATTATTATTATTATTATTATTAGTAGTAGTAGTAGTAGTAGTAGTGTCATTATTATTATTATTGCACTATTCGTATGTCTGCATGGGGATTGTTGCAGACTGATAGCAAGTTTCTTCAAGTCTCCTGCCCCTCCCTAAATTTCTTCGCTGTCCAGAGCAACACCGTGGTTTGTCCAGTCCTAAACTCCTCCCCAGTTTTCTAACTCTTCTAGCTAGTCAACTAAATGTCTGGCAGTAAGCATTGAAATCTGAGGGATTGCTAGTCAAATCTCCAATACACTTCTCACTGTTCACACAGACCACAGCAAAGCTGTAGTCTACTTCTCAACCCTTCCTCTTATTTCCAATGTTTCCACTCTTGATTTTAATGTTTTGGGCAAGGTTTCAAGTGCACCCTCCATTATTGGTACTATCTTAACAATCATATTCAAAGGTCTTTGGGAAATAAAATTTTACCTACGCTACCCACGCTGTGGGTCGGAAAGAAGAGGGATTCGATAAGGAGAGGAAAGGAAGGAGAGCCAAAAGGAAGGAAAGGAAGATGATGACAATGATGATTCTAATAATAAGGATTGTAATATCAATCAACTACAAGCAGGAGCATGCCTAAGTAGGTGTATCCTTCAAGGAAAATAAATTGGACATACAAATATAGGTCTAATCTATGTCAAAGGGGATGAATTTTGCCGCCTGAAACATCAAAGGGAGTCGGCGATATAATCCCAAGCAACAAAAACACATTGATAACTCATGTAACGCAGCGTCAACAAATGAGCTTTCAACGTCGCCAGATGTTCGTAATTTTTAGCCTAGACTGTCTGCAAAATAGTGAAAAAGCAGCTAAATACTTCCTTTCGAAGCTAACTTTATAGCTAAAGTCCAGAAAAAGCAAAAAGGTCAAACTGGAATTATGCAACCAACATGGTTGAAAAAAAGACAACCAAACAACTTGTGAAATTTGGCTTAAAAATGTCAATCTGGCAACCCTAGCAGGAAACTTGCTAGCCGTTGGTTGGAGGCAAATTGCCCGTAGTTCTGTTATTTTTCCAGTTTCTCACTTTCTTTCACGTTGGCTCTATGGTCCGCTGGTACAACCACGTTAAAGATCCGACAGGTTCTCTTGCCCCTACCCATATCTGTCAGATCTAAGCTGTTTTTGACTATTGTCACACTCCAAAACTGGTGTTGACTTAATTTCTCTACCATATCAAAAACAATAGCAACAAGAACGATCCTCACTAAAATTAGGGATCAAAACCAGGATGAAAAATTTCTCCTGCTATGATTTGAACTCACGACCAACTGAGTACCAAGAGGCCGTCTTACTGTCTGAGCTAAAATGAAAGGTTTTAGACATTGAAGAAAATTTATCAAACAGACGGAATCATTCACTTTAATAATTAAATATATCGATGCAAAAAAACCCTTGTTTTGATAATCTTTATTTATCATGTATGAAATACAAAAAGTTGCAGTAATCATCTTCAGTCGGAATAGAAGTAGCAGTGCAGTTTGACCCTGCAGCAGGAAGTCTTGTCTCATTTTTCTTTGTAACGTCTCCCCTCGACCACAAATTGCGAATCAGATTTTGTAATGCACAACAGACATTCTCTCCATATCTCTCTCTCTTTATCTATCTATCCATCTCTCTCTCTCTCTCTCTCTATATATATATATATATATATATATATATATGTGTGTGTGTGTGTGTGTGTGTGTTTTATTCTCTGTCCCCCCTCTCACTGTCTGTTTTATTCTCTCTTGCCCCCTCTCTCCCATACTCTATTCCCTTTGATTCCCCCATCCACCCATCATTATGCATCAGTATTCTCTCCCCTAGTATCTTTTTACTGTCGAGGAATATTTTCGCATCGGTTAAAAGTCAAGCATCGCTAGACGTTGAACAGAACTCCCATCATCCCCTCTGAACATCCGGTGTATATGAAACTTCTATTGCAACAAAGTAATGGATAGACATTAAATTTACATTTTCGCTATCTTTGATTTCCTTCCTTGAATCCCCTTTTTTTTGCATCTAACATTTATTTTCGTCAAGTGTCATCAGCAAAAACATACAAATATAATTATTTCAAGACTGTGATTTACTGACTTGGTTTCATATTATGAGTAACCTTTTTAACATTTATGACAGCCGTAAGGATTAATTTCAACCATGTTAATATGGGAAGTAATGCCGCAGAACACATTTTGCCGCCAGTCGTTTCAATCAAAGACCTTCCTCCAAAATCTCTGAAACAATAGTGCGTGGAATCCACGGAATCACCAATTTTCTTTGATTGCTGCCCAAAGGTAAGGGTTGCATTTGGGTTGCTTATGGCCTCAGTCTGTAATCTATACGGAGTGTCTCGAATCAAAATGATCAGTAGTGTAATTAAAGAAATTCTTTTGAATTGTTATTATATTGAAATTCATCGACATATCTTTTTTCGTGGCAATCTTTTCCGTTAAGTAATTTTTGGGCCCCCTAAATATTGCCCACGGCTTCAGCAACCCTCTTGATCTGGTATTCCGCTTGTAGGAGGCCTTCTGGCATAGAGATTTCTTTCAACAGATTCCCTGGTCAAGTTTGAAGCGTCGAAAGCAAACTTTTATCTGGAATTCTCCCCTTGAATCATGCCTGAAAGACATGCACAGTAAGTTCCTTTCAGATGGTTGGCAAGTTACATAAATACCACATAACCGCTTCTTAAAGTATACAAAATGGCTGGACACTTTTTTGACTGACCTCGTATATATATATATATATATATATATATATATATATATATATATATATATATATATATATATATATATGTATATAGTTCATGTATTTTTCAATTCGTAAGAATACAAAAAGACCGGGTGTACATCATGGTAATATCATTCGCAGAAGCGTCGAAATGCATAGATTTTGAATTTTGGGACGAAGGCAAGGGCTAAACGACTGCAAAACATTCGCTGTGTTGGCAACGTTTTGCCTGGTGTTATGAAACTGGGACGGCCACATCGGACGGCTCTTCGGTGAGTCGACTCGCGCTGTGCAACCCGTAGGACGGGCGATCCATCGTGCAGCTACGACCGTGATATTTCCCATTCGCGACGAATCTCCCGTCCTGTGTTGTCGTACCTAATTGTCCCGATTCTCGATTCATCGAATTAATTCAATTTTTCAAGTGCAGACCTAAAATATTATCTAACTAGGATCCAGTGAACTAAAGCACTTAATCTCTACTGATTTTCCCAATAAGAAATCATACACTAGACGTCGCCCTACCTTTGCTGCTGTTGTACGAATACAACCTTCCACCAACGAGCCGACACCAAGAAGGACCATTAACGAGAATGTTATTCGAGAAAAAACTTTAATTCTATGGTCATATCATCAGAAAGGGGAAGAATAGAATAACACACATCAGTGATTCCGAAACTTTGAAAACTATTGAGATTTTCGACTGTAATCAATGAACTTCAATAACAGACAATTTTTGACCGTTGAAAATAATGTTAATTATCGATGGCTCTGCAGTGAATTTTATTGCTTCTCAGCCACAAGATTTGCAGTGTCAATTTTAGAGGGAACTACGAACATTATTCGTCTGACCCCCAGGGTTCCACAGACCCAAGCTTCGAAACCACTGCCTTACATTCCAAGGCCACGTTTCTGGGAAGGCAAAATACTTAGTGGAACATATATGGACACTGTGACAGAACTTTCAAACCTAAGTTCACGACTCTGCGAGGGAATATTCGATGTGGAGAATCATGATCGCCTAGATGTGCAATCCACAGATACCAAAGAAGTTCTTGGTAAATGTCAGGACTTGTCATTGTGTGGGGGCAATGGAGTTGCTCAAATTAATTACGAACAGTTTGTTCGATTCCCAACGAATCCTTAATAAAATGTGGTACCAAACTGATGTATTCAACAAAATATGTACTCTGTTATGAATATATTTTGACCGAATTAACCACTCAGCCTATCCACATCATCATCATCATCATCATAATCATCAGTTTTTAACGTCCGTCGTTGGACACTGAACTTCCCCAGGATTCGCCAGACCTCTTTATCATGGCCGTCGTGGAACCAATACTTTTCATTTTGTCTTGTTCGTCTCTCCATCTTGTATACTGCCGGCCTCAGTTACACATGTGATCTCCGAGGATCCATGCCGTGGTGTCTATCGGTTGTCTACCATTCTTGTTACTTGACCAGGCCATTGCCATTTGGATTTTCTAATGGATTCTATTATGTCTCAGATTCCTAATAGGTTGTCCTGCATAGAATGGCCGTTTATCAAAGGGAAAATATGCTCGATGACACCCTACAGGTGTTTTGAAAATCTGTACATTTTGTGCCAGTGCTCAAAACAGTTGTCCTTGTATCAGTATCCACACGACTCCTTAAATTCTCATCATCATCAACACCCGATTATGGGCGTGCTTAAGGGTCATTTATTCAGACTCATATCGCCGAAACAAAATTTGAGAGACCAAAGTCGTACGGTTCTTTCCGAGCAATTTCCCATTCTAAACGCCGAATTGATGTTCTTGAGAGCTTGAAGAGCATTCTTACCGAGTCTGAACAATAGTCTGATTTCCTTTGAGGGCAGCATTTGCAAGAATGACAGATTATCTTATAGAACTTGATACGACGAACCATAAGTTAAAAATCTAAAAGAATGTTGTATAAGTATTTGAATATGTTTAAATCCATTTCACGCTGTAGAATTTGTCGGAACCAAATTGAGGGAGAAATACAAAAGGAGGGAGAAGGAAGTAGAGACGGAAGAAAAGAAAGGAAGATGTTGACGATGATGATCATAATAATGATGATGGTGATATTATTATTATTAGCTACCAGCAGGGGCGTACCTAAGAAGTTATATACACCATGAAAGAGCAAAAATTGGACGTAAGAATACAAGGTGGGGGGAAACATTTTGCTGTCAGAAACAGCCTGGGGGGTAGGGGTGTTGCAAATTTCGAAACAACAAAAACACATTAATAACACATACAACGCAGCGTCAACAAATCAGCTCTCAATGTTGCCAAATATTTGTTATTTCTACTTAAAACTGTTGTATTCAAAATGGTGGAAAAGCAGCAATTTACTTCCATTTTCAGCTAATTTGTTTTCTTTTAATTCTCCATGTTTTCGTTCTGTTAGATCTTCAAACCTTTAGAAAATTTGTTTGTTACAAAAAAAATATATATTTTAAAGGTTTTAAAGTTGGGCTTCCGTTTACAATGTAACTATAATGCTGAACCGAAGCCTTACTTCCGTGATTTTCTCCTAATCTCAGTGCCTATGTAGGTTTGGTCTATTTTTTTTCCAAGTGAATCTGACCCTGGGCAAACAATAAAAGATGTTTTTCATCGAGCAAAAGCCCTAAACCTAATCCCAACAATGAAACATGGGCACCATTTGAAACCGATGGTCCACTGAGTGCGCATAGATTCTCATTTTGATAAAAATTGATTTAATTTTTAAGAGGGGACATGCAAGCCTGTCCGATGACATGCGCAGGCCTGCTCGGGTTGGTGCATCGGCCAGAGCGCACATATTCTTAATCTTATGAAATCTCTATGAAATATCATTTGCTATCCTGTGTTATCATATTTGTAGTTTATTTCCAAGACAAAGCTGGGTATTCCTATTGATATCTATCTATCTATTTATTTATCTATCTATCTATCTATCTATCTATCTATCTATCTATCTATCTATATATATATATATATATATATATATATATATATATATATATATATATATATATATATATATATATATATATATATATATATAGATATATATATATAAATATATATATATATATATATATATATATATATATATATATATATATATATATATATATAAATTATGATAGGAAGTCTTCTACATTCAGAACATTTCCAGCTTTACTCTAAAACAACTTGACTCACGGAGAATAAAGTTGAATGAATCGAGCACTCCATGGAATAAATTCATCAGAAATCGGACATTGCTTTATATCATATTATATCATGCTATATTACAAACCTGATCTGTACTATATATATATATATATATATATATATATATATATATATATATATATTTATTTATATATATATATATATATATATATATATATATATATATATATATATATATATATATATATATATATATATATATATAGTGTGTGTGTGTGTGTGTGTGTGAATGAGTTGAGATCTAGCTATCCGTTCACAAACACACCAACCAATACCTCTCATACAGATCATGTATCTCTCCTCCATACGTCTCCTTTGGCGTTCCTGGAAAGAAAACGTTTCTGATGCCGCTGCCCAATAACGTCTTTTTATAACAAAACTACTTCGGAGCTGCGCATTAACAGACAGAAAGAAAAACGATCGGTAGTTTAAAATAACAAGTCTATTTTAAAGCGACAAATACAACCATAAATCAAATTGCTAACCTCTTTCAATTTTTTGACACGCTCTTGCACAAGGAAAACATGGATATAAATTATTCCATTTTTTTTTTGCAAAACAGGAAATACTCTGTTAAATATATTGCCGAACACATATTGTTATTCCCTGAACCAGCAAATTTATATATATATATATATATATATATATATATATATATATAATGTGTAATGTATGTATGTATTCATCTTGTATATATTTGTGAGTTGTCTGTTTGTTTGTCCGCGATGGTTCTCAAAAACAATGTTAGACCCGTAAAACCATCCTGATTATCATTCACACATATTTATCATCATCTGTGGAAGTTGTTTAAACCATTTATTTATGTTTGTGCATGTGTTGGTGAATATACATATATATATATATATATATATATATATATATATATATATAAACACACACACACATATATACATACATACATATATTTATATATATATATATATATATATATATATATATATATATATATATATATATATATATATATATATATGAGTAGGTGTTAATTGGGGATGCTTGTACGCTCGTGTGGTGTTAAGCTTTTAGACTCCTGGAAGATAAATTGTTAAAACCAAGTTTTTTCAACATATGCCGAATTCCCGACAAGGCTGCTTCGAGTGGTTCGGGCCATAATTCATCTAAGTCTGTATCATAAATTGCAACGTGACTGTCTGTCACACTGTCAAGGGTAGACAACTCTCAAAAAGGGAGAACCACTAATTTTTTCCCAGTCGAAATCCTAAATCGGTTTGATAAAACTTTTGACATTTACTCCCTAATTACTGAATTCATTAATGTGCATTGTGAAAAAGAGAATTTATGGAAGTATTTGTGGGAACCCTGCGCCCATCTTTATTCGATTGCATGACACTCCAATAACGATCAGATAACCCCGTTGCTACAGGATGGAAGAGGATAATATTCATATACGAGTTTCCTCCATTTGGAATCATGACTCAAACCTTATGCAATATAATGGTAATAAGACCCAAGGTCAATGTCCATGTTTTTTTAATTGTTTCAAGTTTTATACAAGCGTTTTAGTTAACAATGCCATGCGTTAACCTTTTAAATTATTAATTCATTATCGTATAAACATACTGACTTAGTTTGTAGCCCTATGTATAACCGTTAGTAAAGTAACGGGGATTTATTAGTATGGAATGGCTTCCAAAATATCTTATAATCTCTATTTGATGGTTGAAGTTATCATTTACTTCTTATTTATTTAGATGATGAATTGAGCAACAGTAGCTAAATGCCAGACCAGATTATCCTTCTTTATATGTGCATGTGTTTGAGTGTATCTTACGGCGCGCCTGGCCAAACCATTTTATCTATAGACTTGGCATCAGGACTCCGCTATACTCCTTCTAAAAGTTTTCTGTTTTAAAAAGAAAAAGGAAGCTTTTTTCAGATTTATTTAGGTGGGTTTATTATCAAGATCTAGATTCTCCAGAATCTAGATATTTTTAGATGTATTCTTTAAATCTCTATTTTAGATGTTTCCAGTGGAAAACACCAGTGATGACAGAAATAGAATTTATTCTTACCATATCTATCCTTCGATGGAATTTTTCTTACATGACATCAAAATTTGACGCAACGGTTATACACTCACTGTCTGTGATGGCGAGCTTTCTTTGTTATTAATTTTTGACTATTCATTCTTTTATCTTATTTCTCCTACTTGTTTATGTCTAAACAAGAAGTGATAAAAGCTTCATGGAGGAAGCATTGTCTTAATAATTAATTTTGACTAGCATTTCTTTCATCTCATTTTTTGTTATTTGTTTACATCTAAAAGTAATAAGGCATAATAATGTCAAGTTGTCCGATTTTTGTTAAATGAAGTATTGTCATTATTATCAATTTTTGTCTATTATTCCTTTCATCTTATTTCTGTGGCTTGTTCACGCCTACAAGTGATGAGACGTAATAGTGTTAAGTTGTCCGATTTTCTTAGATTTTATCACAACTCTGAGAGTGATAAAAAGCTACTGAAAATTTAAGATGAAAGAAATACTCGTAAAAAAAAAATATAGTTATAATGACAATCCCGCTAATGGTTATTAAGGAACCAAAGTAATGGCCACTTATTTTATGGATGTGCTACTTTTATCTTTATCATCATAATTACTGACGCTTCTCTGTAACTGATAATGTTATTCTTCAGAGAAAATATTCTCAATAACACTTATAACAAAATGAATAACTCATAATATTTCACCCCCCACTTCTTCGTTCACGAGTACGTAAAATACGGTTTGGTTGTAAGTACAAAGTGGTAGACAGGATATTGTTATATTCAGAGCATATTTTATTAATAAAACGATGACAAGCCACCGTAGTTCACTGGTTACTGTTTGTATACGATAAAAAGAGAACGTTGGTTCCAGTGGATGCATTTTTTAAGGAAGTCAGGACATTTTTTTTTATAAATCTTTAATCCTATACATAATATTGCTTTAGCCTATTCATTTCCGATTAATCAAGATTGTTTTAAAATAATTGTCTAAAGTCAGATAACCGAAATATCTACCTGCTTCTTTTCGGTTTGTTGTTGGTGAGTACGCGTGCACTGCTGCTGAACGGGGTTCGAATTTCAGGACCGACACATTGACAATTATTGGGCGATTGATGAGACGCAAACATTTTGCAGAAAAAAAAGATCATCTGGAAAATGTCTCTGAAAATAAAACCGTTCCATTTCGTAGAAATGTAGTAACAGAACCTTGGAAAGAGCCCATCAAAAAATATGGTCGCCAGCAGTCATCATATATGATACTGCATGTAATTTAACCTCTGACTGACTGGTTGATTTTGGAAGATTGTTAGACTTTAGAAATAGACGGGATCAAGATTAGTTTTCTCTATCCATTTTTGGATGTAATTTTTTGACAGGTTAAAAGGTTTTTTTTATACACTTCAGCGTTCATTAGAGGAAAGCCAAATTGAGGCTTATTGTCCATATCCAGTCCAAACCTGGGGTTAACTATTGTAGCAAGAATAACAAGAAAGACGATAACAATCCTCATCGAAGTTAGGGTACTAAAAGTTAATATATCTTTTCCTAATTTCAATCACCATCAGCAGATTGTTAGTCGTAACTCTTTCCAACTGAGTTGAATTGACAATTCTTACGTACCCACCAAAATTTATGCTAGAAATTTGCTAGGGCTTATTTCATTCCAATAGATATATATACATATACATTTCCCACACCAACACGTGGATTTGAAATCATGACCAAGTGATTGGTAGACGGCTCTCTTACCACCCACGTCAAACTTTTACAAATCTAGGAAAATTTGGCTTAAGATACGCAAGGGCTCATTTTATTCTAATAAACAAATTCATTTATACAAAAAAAAACCCTAATTTTTTCCTAAGTTTTTATTTATTATATATCCAATACAAAAGTAGCTGTAATTATCTTCAGTCGGAATAGAGGTAGGATTGGAGTTTGACCTTGCTGTAGCCAGACTTGTTATTCATTGATTTATTCGAATGGGCGTCTCCATATTAGTTTTGATAGCCGTAACGTTTCGGTCGTTCCTCCGTTGATTATTCACATTCCGCTGTATGTGTTTCAGGATATTCTGCATGAATTTCTTCCAATGCAATCAGTCCCTTCGATGCCACTTAAACAAGAGTAGACAAATTCCACTGCCTGACTTAGGGATTGAACTCGCTGTCAGGTAACCACGTACACTTCACCAAGCCTTATATTTACTAAGACACCAGCTAGGAAAAATCAGCGTATGATTATACTGTAATTATGCTTCTCTCGCTCTCTGTCTTTCTGTCTCTGTCTCTGTCTCTGTGTCTGTCTGTCTGTCTGTCTGTCTGTCTGTCTGTCTGTCTGTCTGTCTGTCTGTCTCTCTCTCTCTCTCTCTCTCTCTCTATATATATATATATATATATATATATATATATATATATACCGTTACGCTTTTCTACATTGAATCATACTGTATTGTCTGAGATCATCGTCCTTTCTGAACAGGGATCAGTTACGCTTTCTGACCAAGAAACCTTCATAATAATGTAAAGAGTGAATGGATTAGGGAAAGTGATGGAGAGGAGCAGGGGAGACGGTGTGAGGGAAAGAAGATAGGGGGTAAGAAAGCTAGAGAAAAACGAATAGAATAAACAAGTGAAATATATATATATATATATATATATATATATATACGTTGAAATTCTATTTGAAATTTCCTCCCGTTGACACACAGAGAATGAGCCACTTGACCTAGATAGCATAAATAGAGTAAACAATTAATGAAAATGGAGTTGCTGCAGGAATCGAACGTCTAACTGTCAAGGTAGCTGCTTCAACGTAACGTCGCTTGTCCCTATTTTGGAGATGAATAAACATTTAGAATTATTCAAATTTAGATTCGGTTCTTTCCAAACATGCTCCTTTGAAAAAGGCACTGTCCTAGAATTTAAATATGCAACTTTCGGAACATGAATACTTCTGACTATTGATGAAAATAATTCCATGAGTCAGTTTAAGGTGAAATACATTTTCAACAATATTTACGTACTTGATCAAAAGTTATTATCATTAATTTTCGACTACAATATCATACATCTTACTTTCTGTTGCTTTTTATTGCAACTATTAGATCGTCATTCTACGTCCATTAATAAGCACCGCAGGTCGGAAATAGAGAATAAACTTCCGGCGAAACTCCTACTTGCATCCTTCCCCCCCAAAAATCTTAACATGACAGCTGCTTTACCAATTTAGTCACTTTCAAACCTAGCCATGCAACCACTCCTTAATTTTCGTGACTTTCTGATACGTAGCCGTCCATTACTTTAACGTTTCTCGACAATGCTGCACCTTAGAAACTGAAAAAAAAAACAACATCACCTCTGATACTACAAGTGCATGAAAAAAAAAATGCCGGCATATCAAGCGGTTGGAGAAAATAAGGAGTGGGTGTATGGTTAGATTTGAAAGACTGCAGTCCATAGGTCACCGTAGCCTAATCGATAAGTCAGCTCTGGTATCAAGATAGGCTTCTCGAGGAAAAGAAATGTTTGTCGAGTCTAGCCAGAGTCTTTTACTTCCTTTGAGAGCGGACGTATTGTTTTACGAGGAATATCCCTATAATATCTTCTTGTCAACGAGAGCCTTGATCTTGACCACTTTGTTAAACAACGCCTTTATCAGGTAAACACCTTTTGGTGGTCTATTTCTTGTGTTTCTATCGTTTCGGCATTACTAACTTTTTATATCAACTTACCTGTCTTCTCGACTTTTGTTTTTTAATCGCAAATCAAAGTTTCCTTCGTCATCTTACTTTCTTTCATCGATTTCTCTGCTTTTCTTTTCGTATGGGTCATTTTACATCAGCGTCACTAACCACACCTTTTACTCCTCGTTCTACTAAAATCCGGTTGATAGGCGTTTCTTAACCCATGAGCACACTGGGCAGTTGCCTGGGGCCCCATGAATTTTAGGGCCCCAAAATCTAATTTAAAAAATAAAAATTCAATTCTGGGTTTATGTTTTAATGTGTTGGGAGGTAAGAGTTCCCAAGTATATTGCTTTTGCACGCATACACATACACACACATGCATATATGTATGGAAAATGGCGTATTATTTTGGATGGGGATCCTGTAGTTAATAGGACTTAAACTAATTTTGAAATTTAAAAAAAACACGAAATGGTGGTAACTCTACCAGCAGCAACATAAGAAAAGGAGAGATTTGAATTCCGACCAGCCAAAAATTCCTTCTTGGCAGTTCAAAATTTGGTTTTATTCAGCTCTTTAAATGCTTATTTAGGGTCAAAATGTGTGATAAAACTTGGAACTTCTGCTTGAAATACTAACCAAAATGGCAGTTTTTTCAAATTTTTTTTCAATTTCCAGTCAGTTATAAATAATGAAATAACTTCCGTTAGTTTGCCTTAGTGCAACTGTGCTTCAACTGTAGTTGCTGATACGAATTATTATTATTATTATTATTATTATTATTATTATTATTATTATTATTATTATTATTATGTTGTTGTTGTTGTTGCTGTTGTTGTTGTTGTTTTTGTTATTGTTGTTGTTGTCTTTGATTTCAGTTTATATAAGTCACCAGCCGTGTCTCAACCAGAAACCTTAGCCTGACAACCTTGTGAGTTATGACAGTACGGACTTTAAAGAGAGAGAGAGAAAAAAAAGGTGAAGGGGCCAGGACTGTTACATGTACAGACGATACAGACCTTTCCTAGACTTCTATTCTAAATTACATGCACCAAACTCCTAAAATCAATTGAAACTTGTGATGGGAAAACACGTTGAAATAACATTGATCGGATTAGTGATGGCTTGCATAGGACGTAGTCGTAGATGCTTTTCGACTATATAAATATTAACAAATAAGATTTCCTTTTTGGCGGTAAAAAAATGCCAGTCTATATATATATATATATATATATATATATATATATATATATATATATATAATCAACAGTGGGAAATTTAAAATTCTCACTTTTGCCAATAGAACAAAATAAAAAAAAACAGAATTATTAAACAAAAAGAATGCCGACGTCGCTCAAAATTTCAATTAACAAACATCAATCAATAATCCACACACAGATATACAAAAAATTAACAACCATAGATATTTCCAAAACTGCTTTAAAGAACAACCCAATCACCATGATTATTTTTGAGATGTGGAAACAGACCAAACCCTGGATAATTAAAATAACAACAAAAGTCATATAAAAGGGAATCCTAACATTGGGAAACAGAATGAGAATAAAACACCCCCAGAGAGGAAACATACCATGAAGAACTGATGAATCAACAATATACTGATAAAGAAAATGCCAGTACCATACCCTCCTAATTTATAATTGATAACTACCAACAATCACAGCATCTCCACTTGGTAAAATAAAAAGGCATAACAAGCAATGGCCAACCATCAAAAATGTATATATGTATACATAAGCAGAATAAAAGGAAGATTCTACCACCCACAAAAATAGGCACCCCCACCAAAAAATGTCCTTAATAGGACTAAAAAATAAACCGAATCATTCGCCTGAAATGCCCAATCAGGGCAGAAACATAATCGTGTTTGTGTAGCGAATCCTTACTCCATTATGAATATGCAGACTAACAAGGGATCCCGGCATTGCCCGGGGAAGAAATGGTTGCACATTTTACGATACAGGAATAAAACGTTCTTTGATGCATGCCTTTTCACAGGATTCAACCAGGTGGCCAAGGATGGAGCAAACTAAAAAATGGTTTAAGTGTACTAATTGGCAGTAGTTTAGCATTGTCGCTGCAATGTTATTACACCCACTCCTAAAGGCTTGAAAAATATCCGAAAAGGGACAAATTATTGATTGAAAGCAAAAAATAAACCTTGCGAAAATGATTATCTACTTTTTTCGAATAATCGACAAAAACGAATTTCTTCAGAAAACTCGGTCTCACACTGACCTTTACAAACATAAATATTTATCAATGATCAAAATTTTCCGAGGGAAATGAAAGCCAGATTCAGTATTTAGATGGACATTTTCTTATAATTGTATGTCTAAATACGATTATTTAAGAAGATCTGTTTACATAGCAAGGTTACAATCATAGTGTATTAACTATACAGATTACGACTGACGATGGCTATTGACTGATACCAAAAATTTAGAGGTATTTTTGACAGAGCAACTCTGTTTACATTATGAATTTGAATTGCATTTACTTAATCGAATCATAGTCGGAAGAAGAAAATCACTGACAAATGATAACTGCAGTATTAAGAATGGGAGTAAATTCAGAAAACTGACAAATTTCGTAGAGGAAACAAATGTGTTATGACTTGAGGCTGAGATGGCCGATCTGTTTTTGTCCACTCCCTCACACACTTAAGAAAATCAGCCAGTCAGTCACGTCTTTCTTTTTCTCCATTCCCTCTGGTGGGGTATGGTGTGTGTGTTTTCGTTATCAATAAATGGTTGTTCTATCAATTTATCTGTGCTTTGTTTCCTCTCTGAGAGTATTTTATTCTCACTTAAGTCTGTTTCCCAATGTTTGGGTCCCTTTTATATGACCTTAATGGGTTATTTGATTGTATTGAGTTTGGTGTATTTCTTCATGTCTAAGGTAATTACGTTATTTGGATTGTTCTTTTAGGTGGTTATGTGAGTAAGATATCTATGTTAGTTATTTTCAGTACAACTGTATGTGGGTTATTGAGTTATGTTCATTAATGGGGATTTTACCGGCATTTTCATGTCATTTCATTTTTACTGTTTGATAATTCTATTTATGTTCGATTGGTAAAACTGCTTGATTGGTAAAACTGAGTATTTTGAATTTCTCATTAAGGCATAGGTGGCTTGCAGTTTCAATATTTTGGCATATGTATGTTTGTTTTAATATTTTTGATTTTACCGTAGGTTAGAGCCTACTATCATTCAGTCTCCAATTATATGTCGACTGTGATGTACTTTTTCATTTGTAAAAAGATGATAGTTGGCTGATAGGTTGAATGGTGGTGTACACTAGATAACTTCTCTACCTGTATTTTTTGTTGTTGCTTTGTTTTTCTCTATTGAATATGACATTTCCATATTCAAAGTTCTTTCCGGTAGAACTGCTATTCTTTCAGGCTTTAGCGTATTCATTTCTATCCTTATTGAATACCGTTTTATTTGAGGAATTACATATTAGTGTACTTTCCATTGATTTGAGAATCTTTTTAATGATTTTCTTTGGATGTTTAGAACTTGTATTCATGTATTTAATCACAAAATTTTCTTCTCTATACGGTTTATGGGTATTATTATCTAAATTGAAAGTGACATTTAAAAAATGTAGAATTTTAACATTGGCCTTGATTCCGACTTTGAAGTTAATTTTGTTTTTTCATTTCTTTTATAAAATATTTTTAATGTCTTCACTTTTTTGTGCGTTGGTATTGTCAACGATTAGTTGGCCGAAGTCCCAGTATAATCATATATTTTGGGAATTTAGTTTTCTAATTATATAAACATACAAACCGATTAGATCCGACATCTCAGCTGAATCGAGACTGCCAATAGATACATCAAGACCGCAGACGTCGTTTTCCTAGTCCATTGTTCTACACTGCTCGATTATTTCTATGTCTCTGTTGCTGATATTAGTATAGATTTTGGCAAATTTTGGCTTCCTCAAAGATTCCTTTGAATAAGAAGGGGTAGAAGTCCATGATGTCAAATTGTAATAAGGCACTAGTATTTTTCTTCTTGATGTTGGTTCAGTTATAATTGTTTGATGTCATGTTTTATGTTTTTTAATACTTTCTTACTAATTTTTTTCCTATATGTGATTCAGTGTGGTTGATAGGTCTAGTTTTGGATTTGTTTATGAAATCCGGTTCATGGTTCTTCATGAGCATGTATGCACCTTTTTACTTTTTTTTTTTTCTTTGTAGTTTTCGTACCGTATTTCTATATTTTCAAATTTTCTGTGATGCTTTTCCCCTCCTTATTTGTAACGGAGATTTATATATGATTGAGACGGTGGAAAGAATGTGTTGGAGATTGTGAATTTTTCATAATCAAATTCTTCAAGCCTCTGGGTAGCGCCTTGCATATACATAGTATCGGCCAAATATATTTGCAAACAAATCTCTCAATATGTTTTTCTATTTCCTTCTCTCCCTACCCCTCTCCACGCTCTCTTTCACAAGCACACTCCCCCCCCCTCTCTATCTCTCTCACACTACATATATATATATATCCTCCCTCTTTTCTTGCCATTTTTGGTGACATGAGAAGAAATACATCAGTCTTGGCATTAATATGTTGTTAATAAAGCTTTCATTTTAAATCTAAATTTTATAGGCCTTAGAATAGTTATAAAAATACTTATGTTACGTCCAAAGAGATTAAACTGGATACCTAAGAATAATTATGTTCCGGTCGATTCAGGGAAGAGTTTCACTGGTGAAGTTGAAGGACTGTTATTTCATTTAAGATTATTTTATGGGGACACCCGCGGTATATATAATCTGAAACCATGCAAGATATCCCGCAGGGTGTATATCATCAAATGCTATCCCTTCACTTGCCAGAAACGCTGAACACAGAGGAAAAAGCTTTCCAATAAACCCTCGTCAATGTATGCTTAAAGGTATAAAGAAGGCATATGTTATAAAGGGGCCCCAAATTTTTTTAAAAGTACATTTAACTATTAGAATACATATTTTTCTTTAGTTGCATAGTAAAGTAATCATTATTTTTTTCCAGATAGATAATTCGAAAATATGTGTGACATTTCAGTTACTTCGTTTCTTTTTTTATCTTCGTGCAGCGACTATGACTTCAATTTCAAATGCCTTCATATTTATGCGTCGTAACAGTATCACAAGGATACAACAATCCCATAAATTACTGTGTCAAAATGATAACCACAATTAAAGGTGATAATTGGCTAAAACCGCTAACCCTGAAGCTCCAGTCGATTTTTAAAAGTTGAAGGCAGTATAATGATATAGTAATACATAGAATGTAAAATCCCTGAATCGGAATTGATAGCTTGCAAGCCCCTTGAAATTGCAGGGTCCATTTCATATGACACCTTTGCTAGATAGTTAATCCGGCACTGTATTAGCATATGAATGTGGATATATATGTGTAAGTGAATATATATTCAGGCAAGGGATTTGCCAACCGCTGCTTCGTTCAATGCGAATTCAGTTACTGTGATTTGGACAACTTCAGTTATCGCAGAATCTTACGGGAAATTTCTAGAAAGCACAGGGTTGGTTTTCGTGAGATGTTATACAATTGTAATAATTGAAGAGATGACTGCTATTGGAAGTAGTATAGTATTTGACTTGATTACAGAAAATGTCCGTAAATTGCTTGATACTTATTCAATTTAGCAATGTGTATTTGAAAACGATGAAAACTGAGAGGAGGAGAGACCTTAGAATATGACCGAAGAAATCCCTATAAAAGGACTTGAAAAAGGATTTAAACTCTGTTGGAGTTTCAAATCATTTTTGTTTTAATGTCCATCCGAACATGGAAAGAAGTATGGAAGGAATCTGGAAGAGGCAATCACGAGCTATTGAACATTCTCTTGTAAGAAAAGAAAAATAATAAAAATCTGTTGACTAATATACTTTCAGGAATAGTTTAATGAAGATATTTTCAAGTAGGTCTGCCTGGCTATGTATGTATATATGTATGTATGTACCACACGTACAGGCCATACCAATGGGGCTAGAGGGCTGAATATTTGAACATTCACTCTTGTTCATGTCAATAGAAAAACAACTTTTTTGTTTTCAAATGCCCCCAATATGATATGAGTAGGGTGTTCAATTTACTATGTATACTTATGTTACATCGATCTCTAGTTTGTGCCCACTCGTTTTTTTTTGTTTTCAAAATAAATCAAAAAACAAACTTTTTATTGATTTAACAAAAAGCGAGAGGGGTAACTTATTAATCGATCATCACTATTTCCAATTTTTTGATTGATCAGCCCCAAAAGGGCATGTTGCCAAAAGAAGTTGATCATGTGACAGTTTCTATTGAGTATCAAGGTAATTTTTTATTGATCCTAACTGATTTAACAGTAAATGCTGCTAAAAGTTGATTTGAAAATAAATTTGTGTAGATCTGGATGGATGATCTGACAGGATAGGGATTCATTGCAATTATTCCCATTGGTTCCATCAATTCATTTCACGCTGATACCCATTGGGAAGGCATGACCTTATCCCTTCCCATAGGTCAGATCAGTAATCACTCCCAACTGCTGGTACCATGTAACCTAGTACAACCTGTCACGTTACTTTTAGAGAAAATAGATAGCGCGTAATGATTCCCATAAGTCGGAATATGCGATGGAGGACTCAGCATGGTACTATGACAAATTATTTGGTCATTGAAATTTTGATAAAATATATATATGAAAGAGAGAGAGAGAGAGAGAGGGGGGGGGAGAGAGAGAGGGAGAGAGAGAGAGAGATGACGATGATATATATATAGAGAGAAAAAGATTTCAAATGCAAATACAAATAAAACTATATTACTTGCACCAAGAACATAAAATTATATAATAAACGGTTAAAACATAACGTGATAAAACAACAGATCAGATGGAAAATGGTTTTTGTGACACACAGTAGTGGATGCTTTGGGACTACGCAAAAAAAATGAATTGAAAAATGTTTGTTTTCAGTATTTAAAAAAATGAGGCTTGGAGAGATGTTCTTATACTCTTTATTCACTCCTACACACGATCTTGATTGCATATATACACAGACACAGACACAGACACAGACACACACACACACACACACACACACATATATGTATATGCATGTATATATAGAAGTATATATATATATATATATATATACATACATATATATATGTAAATGCTTTATATACAAATATATATATGTATGCATATGTATGTATGCATATATGTTTATGTATATGTTTGTATGTATATATAGGTATATGCGCATTTAAATGTATGCGTTTATATACATATGTACGTATATATATATATATATATTTATATATGTATATACATATGTACATGTATATTTATATATATACACGGATATATACATATGCATATATATACATATCTATTCATACATAAATGAATACATATACATATACATGTATACGCATAAATATGTGTATGTTTGTGTGTATATAGATATATACAGATACATCCACACACACATGCACACATACATACACACACAAATATATATATATATATATGTGTGTGTATATATATATATATATATATATATATATATACATATATATATATATATATATATATATATATATATATATATATATATATATATATATGTGTGTGTGTGTGTGTGTGTATAAACACGTATCATCATCATTAGTCTTTTGACGTCAATCGTTGGACATAGATGTTCCGCAGGATTCGCCACAATTCTCTATTATGGGCGTCACCAGTATTTTCTGAATTTGTCTAGTTCATCTCTCCATCTGGTATTCTGTCGGACTCGGTTTTGCATGTGATCTCTTGGGATCTATATGAGTTGTGTACATTTACAAATCCATTTCTTGATACATAACCATCGCATTGAGAGAAGCGAATAGACCAAGAATAAACGAGATTTGAATTAGGGTTGAAAGCAGTAATTTGGGCCTTTGCATCAGCGGCAGCTTTTTAGCTCAATGGTGAGAGCATCGCAACATTTGGACGGCTACCCTATCGATGGCAGGTTCGATTCCTGTAGCAGCCCCATTTTTTTCAATTGTTCATTCTATTATGTTGTGAGTGATACATTAACAGTGTAACAACGGGTGGTCATTTTAAAGAGTTTCTTTGTAAAATAACGCAATTTATGATTATGTCTATATATATCCATGATAATCATATATATTCATACTTCAATATTCATATCTGCATACGTGTTCGTGAGTGTGTATATAAGTATATATGTGTATATCTATGCATATATGTGTGTGTATATACGATATATATGGAATATATGTTTATATCTATATGTATATAGATGTATGTACGCATATATATACTTATATATGTATGAATCTATGTATATAGATATGTATATATGTGTCAAGAATTCTACAAAAAGTTGCAAGAAACCAGCTTTTCCAGAAGCTACTCCGTGGGAAGTGAAACAAATTCCAGGCGATTGGAACATTGCAATCATAATGCTATTACATAAGGAATGGAACCAGAAAGATGTAAACAACTACAGGCCAATAGGATACTCGATTGTATCAACGAACTTTTTACTTAAGTATTCATCAACTGTATCACCAGATCGAAACTAACCCCAAGAACCAACTGGGTTCAGAAAAAGCTACTCATCTATTGACAATCACAATTCAGTATATCAGCTGAAAGAGAAAGCAGCTGGATATAAAATGTCAGGCTTTATAAGTCAAAGTTTTGCAATATATATACCAATATAGCTATTCTTTTATTGGGCAACATAAATAATCTGAGTCCTTCCAGCTCGAAGAGGGAGTAAGACAAGGTGATATTAGCTCACCAAAACTCTTCACAGAGTGGTTCGGGATAATATTCCAGAACATAGACTTGAGAAATAAAGAAATCAGAATAGATAGTGAATACCTAACTAACCTCAGATTTGCTGTAGAAATCGTCCTCTTTGTAAAAGGACCCTCGCCATCTCCAAGTAATGCTAGACGAAATGAACAAAGAGAGCAAAACAGTTGGTCTCCATATGAACTTCACTAAAACAAATGACATGTTCAACAAATATGTCGAGGACAAAGACACAACAATCTAAATTGAAAGTAGACCACTACATTTACATAACACAACAAATCTCCATGAAACTCCTGAAAGAAGAAATCAAGCAAAGAATCACTCAAGGATGATAAACTCTCGGTGGAGCAAGTTCAACCTTTAAGAATAAGAAAATCCCATTAGTTCTGAAAAGAAGGGTATACAAACAATGCATCCTCCCGATAGTCACCGATGGAGCTGGAACATGGAACCTGACAAAAAGATTGACCTGGAAACTGAAAACCATACAACATGCGCGTGAGAGAATCATGCTCAACATCATTTGGAGAGATCACAAGACAGCTCAGTATTTTAGAGAAAAAACAGGAATCAGGTGTATCATAGAATCCATAAGAAAGCTCGAATGGCAATGAGCTGGACATGTCGTAGACATACTCCAGAGATCATATGCAAAACTGGCCAGAAAAATATAAGATGGCGTAATAAACTAGACAAGTTAAGAAAGTGTTGGCTCTGTGATGCCAAAGATAAAGTGGTTTTCCAATTTTATATAAGGTGGTTGTCAATATCGTTAAGAACCTGATAACAACTATCAAGGTAAATATGTCATCTGACAGAATGTTGATGAGAGTAACAATTGGGAAGTGAGGAGAAAAACTTGAGAGAAAGCAGGTGTTACTTTTCAAAGCTTTTTTTTATTATCACGTGGGTATATTTCGATGTATTTCGATGGGTTCCAGCCATCAGTCTCAGGGAAAACTTGCTGCGATAGAGAGAAAAAATTGCTCTTACGTGTTTGAAGTTAAGGAAAGGAATGGGAATATTTCTGTGTTGTTTGAACGTTAAGAAGGAGCGGGAGGGGAAGTTTTTGCATTTGCGTAGGTGGGAGTCAAATTTGGTCTGAATTGGTTTGAATTGGCACGCACGTATACATACTCAATGCAAAAAAGGTAGCCTTGTATAGACCACACGACGCACACATACTGGCTCGACTCTACCGGATTACCAATGTATTCACAAATGTATATACGCACTTGACCCAAAATAAACTTGAGATTATTCTCACTAACTCTTATAAATAAGAGTCTATGCATCCGATTTCGGGAACAACTGGGAATACATTCACTCATAAATCTCAGGAAAAGAAAGAAAAATGCTGTAGCTTAGCCAGAAAGGAGTATCGTATTTCTCACTGTTTGAACTCTTGATTGAAATCCACCGAAAAACACCCCCGTCGCCAAATTGGCTCCACAGAGAGAAAGGAAATACTAACTGAAGTAACCTAATACCGACGATTGGGAATCGGTGACAAAAACAATAGCAGTGATCGGAGGCGTAGCTGGGGGTGCTATTTGAAAACGCCCCCAGCCCCCTGATGCAGGAAGGAAAAAGATCTGTTAGTAGTTGTTCACCTATTGCCATTCCTACTGATAAATCTCGCTAAATGTTGGGATGGGGGAGCCAAGAACCAAGCCCTACGCCCCCACAATCTTTAGCTAAACCTCTGGCAGCGATCATGGGTTGTTAGCTACGGACTAAGACAAATTTGCATAAAACTCGATTTATCCGCGATCTGAAAGCAAAGCGTTCCTTTGAAACCCATCGTAAGCCGAATTTGCATAAAGCTAACAAGCAATTGGCATTAATTCATATTGGAACAATTTTAGAGCAATCCCAGAACAAAAAATAACCTTCTATGTTTTCCAGTTTTATCCCAAGCGTAAACGCTCTTACAAGCTCTTTTAGAGTTTTCTAATATCTGAGAACACATCTAGCTAACAGATGCACAAAATAAATTGATCTAAAGCACAGATGTCCACAGACACAGTTCAAGCCATGACTGCCTGAAGTCTTTTGTAAGAGTAAAGTAGCGTTAAGCAACCTTTTGGAGATGGGGTTTACAAATACTCTGTTTATCTTCGAGATGTCCAGCACATTCAACGAAATTCAGTTAAAAAATTGTATAGAATATTTCTCATCGGCAACAGTTATTGGTGTTTGAACCCAGGAACTTAGTTAGACAGGAACTCCTCACTTCGAATAATGGTGAAACACATTCCATCTGCCCTCTATTTAACCCCATTTGGTTTTGTGAAAGCAAGTGGTTCCCATCCTTTTCAATGTGATTCTACACTTTTGTAAATAAGATCTCTTGTCCCCCCCCCTTCCATTGATGAGATAACAAGTCCTCTTCCATGTCACCGTTTTTGCAAAAAGCCAATCATAGTCACTACTAATCATATCAAATCATAATTACCAATCAATTCTGGAGAGCGAACGTCACAGTCGTTTACGAAAATCAAACACTTTATTGAAGTCAATAAAAGCAATTGAACACCAAGACAAAAAGCTAACACAATCATTAAATCTAAAATATTTTTGATAAACAACACTGGTGAGGAGG